>NW_021025891.1:18150-33000 GCF_004153795.1 Camellia sinensis
CCCATCCATCATTGATAAAATTTTGTGCCCTGCTAAACTATCCACCAATAGATCTATTATGGGCATGGGGTACTCATCTTTTGGAGTTGCTAAATTCAGGTTTCTGAAATCGATACATACCCTCATTTTGCCATTCTTCTTGACTATAGGCACAATATTAGATAGCCACTCGACATACCTGGTTGTTCTAATAAAACCTGCCTTGATGAGTCTAAGGATCTCTTCCTTAACCTTCTGAATTACTTTTGGACTCATCCTCCTTGGTTTCTGCTTGTAAGGCTTGAAATTAGGCTTCATGGGGAGCCTATGTTCCACTAATGACCTATCCAATCCTGGTAGTTCATTATAAGACCATGCAAAGCAATCTTTGTATTTCTTCAGAACAACCAATAGCTGGTTTCTGTCCAGAGTATTCAAACAAGCACTTATATAAGTGGGCTGTTGTACAGAATCTTCCCCTAGATTTACTTCTTCTAAAGGGTCTTGTGCCTGAGGACTTACCAAAGCTTCTTCCTTGATTTCTTCAACCTTCGAAGTAGCCTTCTTGCTTTGTTCTGCTCCTAGGTTCTTTAGTTCAACATCCTTGCCCTCCTCCTCATAGACAAAATCTGTCCATAAGGCATCCTCCTCCTGTATCTCCTGGACTTTTGTCTCAATGTCCAATGCACAATATTTCCCAAGGGTCAAAATTCTGACCTGTTGCTGTTTCTGCTTGCAGCCGAGTATCATGGCCTCTCTTTCTTGCTCCTGTACTCTCTGGACTATAGCTTCTACATCCAATGTTGAGAATTTAATCAGAGCCAAGGATGTGGCTTCTTGCTTTTCACTTCTTTGCCTATAACCAGGCATCATTGTCATCTCTAAGGACAACCTCTTCACCAGCAACAAGTAGCTCCATTACGCCATTACTGGCAGTTGAGCTTCCCTCTTGTACTTGGATTTGAATATGAGTAACCGTTGAAGACACGTCATCTTGCATCCCGTTATTTGATCTAGTGTTACTCAGATCATGTGAGGACCAATATTTATTGCCACGTGTACGATCAGGATTAAAGGCTTGAATAACCTTCCTTTATTACCCTTACTATGCCACGTGTCGAACTGTAACTGGCTTTTACAAAATATGTAGCCAACAGGTGTCCAATTGTGGTTTTTTCCACGTAAAATCGTTGTGTCTCTTTGTCTTGATTGTTTGATTGGGATTGTTATATTCTGCTTAAAATTGATACATAATCACAAATCAACATCTAGGGGATTTCTAGATTTTTCAAATTTGATAAACAATTTTCCGAACACATGCTTTCTGATATCCGATCAACTTGATTTTTTATAGGTATGATATATTGAACAAATCTTAAACTATGAACGGTTCGAATTATCAAAATTGGGCCTAAAAGTGGGCCCAATGACCTTGCAAGTAGGAAATGTAAGGAGAAAATGCAAGAAGGGGATCATTGCTCGGATTTACAAGCTCTTCTGTTGGCATTGATATTGAAGCATTCCAGCTGCATAAAACAAAGTTATATTTCATAGATGAGGCATCTTTTTTATTACTGTGGTATTGGAAGTTTATGAGAGAATTTCTAGGAATCTGAACTAAGGAATTTCATATGGGCAATTCTTTATAATATTAGAATGTGATAAGATGCGATACATTGGGCGGTCGAGCCCAAACCCCATTGTTATTTTTTAACTGGGATTAATTCAAAGGTATTTTTCATGGCCCTCTATATACACAGAATAATCACTATAGAAAATATGTGTTTAGGTGGCGTTTTTTTAACGGCGTTTTTTAAAACGTCACTATTTCTAACATTTAACGACGTTTCATAAACGTCGCATTTTTTCTTTAATTGAAACGGCGCCGTTTTATGAATAGAAGGCCTTCATGGACTCTGTAGACTGATTATGATTTGTGGACTCCCATAGGCCAGGGGAAAAACTGTTGTGCAGGGAACTATATTAACCGTAGTTGAGTTTGAAACCTTCATGGCCTATGGTTCTGTCCATGAAAATCGGCTGCAGCGGCTGGTACAGTGACTGATTATGATGTGTGAACTTCCCACAGGACTGAGGGTTCATTTACATGAACTACTAAGATATATCTCTGTGGTTTGTTTTTATGCCTGGTTGTACATGTTTGATCTTGTTGATTCAAGAGTAGACCTTCAAAACCATGTAAACTGGATGACGACTAGTATCTATTAGAAACACATCAAAAAGAATCTTTGGTTAACATCTCCTGAAAGCTTACAGTAGAGTACATTTAAGATTACAATCCGCATTTTATGGTTAGGCTGCCTTCCAAACTGCCCACTTTTAAGGAATCTCTGATAACAACTAGCGACCAAATTAATAATTGGGGTGGGCATCTCCCACAGCCCACCAATTAGCCTGACTACAGTATCTGTTTCAAGATTGTCTGCACCATCCAAAATTTATCCCAGGAATTTGCCAACATTAGGAACTGTGGCTAGTGGGTCATTTGTTTATATTTATACTAGTATAAAGGGAGAACACCCATTTGGTATTTCATTTGTTTTGAAATGAAGTGAATTTTTCAATTTTCTCAAAAAACCAATTACTTCAATTAAATTACTTTGAAGCTGAGATATAGATACAAGATATGGGTACAACATGATATTGATACGACAGTAAGATAGAGTTTTAAAAGTATAATACAGATATACTAGGGATACATACATACATACACTATGCAAGTATAGATATAATTTGAAATGTAATTTTTTTCATAACATAGTTGTAACAAACTATTTGTCTTTATTTATCTACCAAATATTGTAATTTCAGACTAATAAAAAAATTGTATTCACACAAAAAATTAAGGTTATATTTAGTCCACACAAAATTTAACCAAATTTGACGTGCTTTGATGTCATTACTTTCCAATTCTTCTTCTGTGAGGAGTATGCAAAATATTTGAAACTATTCTTGTATATTTGTAACATATATACTCTAATGGTGGTATACAAGAAATGACCTATTTCAATTTGAAGACAGGTTGGAACTTGAATGCCTGACCTAGAGTGTCCAATACTTCTTCAAAATTTTGAATATGAATTTTAAATTATGAATACGTTTAGGACGTATCATATACTCATCAACGAGCATCTGAGGAGTATGAGTATCAATATTCAACACAGATACGAGTATGGCTCCTCTCTAGAGACGTATCCATGTTTTGTAGATCAATTATTTTGGATTAATTCTTCTGTAAGGGGCTTTATAGGGATTCTTTTAATCTTATAATGTGAACTAAAACTTCTTGTTTTGCTGTAATTTGTTAATAGAGAGAAGTACGAAATTGGTTAACTGATTTGTTTTTGGGGGGGGGGGGGGGGGGTTTGAGTTTGAATTTATATAACACTTGTTCATATACATTGTTTTTAAGGATCACTGGACTAAAATACTAGCATATTCTTGTTGCTAATATTGCTGGGCTGTCGTGATTATATAGAGGGGAAAAAAAGCTACTTTCAAGACCAAGGGAAGGGAGGCTAATTCAAAACCATCAAAATTTGATAATTTTCCTTTTCTTCTTCTTCTTCTTTATGTGTGTGTGTGCATGTTTTTTGTGGGGGAGTGTTGGGTTTGTAACTAAGGGCAGGAGACTACTTTTAAAGGGACTGCAAGTGGCTTTCACAAGTATGGTTTATTCTTCTTCTCCTACACTGTGTTTGGAAAGTGTCTAAGAAAAAGAAACAGTGTTGTGAGAATGTCCAACACACATTAGCAAACATGGTACTTATTGCATCTTAGTTTATCTATGTAGTCCTCAATTTGCTAGATAATTATATACTAAATTTTCCTAGGTGGAAAACATACTCAATGCTATAAAGACCTTGATAAATTATGTGGGTACAATTAGTTGAGAAATTAGTAGTAGTTTTAGATTTATGCAAACTATAGGGCAGTACCATAGTATCTGAATGGCTGCTTTAAGATCAGCTTTAAGATTGGCTTCACTTGCGATTTTATTACGATATTTAAAGGCTGAGTTGTAATATCGTAATGGTGTTATTTTGGGTTGCAATTGTGGTAGTGAGAGGAAAAAGCTGGTGGAGAAATGATGTTAGGGAAGGATTCTAGTAGAACTATTATTGTGGAGTATGAAGAGAAGGATTTGGGTGGGTTGAAGTTGGAGCGCAGAGCTCTTTGGACTTATCTCCTATTCTAATCAATTTTTGCCTACAGATGAAACAATGTTTTGGGTGAACCTTATATAATTATGTGATTTCAATTTTGCACTTTGCTTTTTCAGCTGATAAAACCACGATTTCGACAAAGAAGAATGAGTTAGTCTTTCTACTCTTTGTTTTCTTTCTTTTTTTTTCCCACTCTGTTTATGTCGAAATGCCCAATGCTCGATTGTTCAATTTAACATTATAAATCTTTGGTAAAAAAATGCATAGGTGTTCAATCAATCATCAGCGGGAAAAAAGGGGCTTCATTTGAGTTGGGTTTATCAGATCATCATCATCCTCTTTATCATCTTCATCTTCATCTTCTGCATCTAAAAAGAGAGAAAAATGATGTGTTGGTGACAGACAGCGTAGTTAGCGGTCTTGGGAAAGGTGTGACTGCCAGTAGCTTTGGTGTCATTCTCAAGGCTTGTGGGCTTCGTGTTACTTCTATTAAGATTGTTCAGTTTAGTCTTTTTACTCCTTGAATGTGGGTTTTTTGAAAAAAAAAAAAAAAAAAAATTAGCTCTTTTACACTATTGTTACTTTGAGAATGACACCAAAACTGAATTAATGCTTCATTTGTTATTTGAATGGGAGTTATTATTTTATATCGTAGTTTTATTACAGGTATTTGAATAGGAGTTGGATATTAATTGAATGAGAAATTGAATTAATGCTTCATTTGTTATTTGAATGAGAGTAATTATTTTATATGTTAGTTATTTTATATTTATTACAGGTATTTGAATGGGAGTTGGATATTAATTGAATGAAAAATTGAATTAATGCTTCATTTGTTATTTGAATGAGAGTAATTATTTTATATGTTAGTTATTTTATATTTATTACAGGTATTTGAATGGAAGTTGGATATTAATTGAATAAGAAACTGAATTAATGCTTCATTTGTTATTTGAATAAGAGTTAATATTTTATATGTCAGTTTTATTATAGGTATTTTTTTAGTTCAATCAAATAAAATTAGCACAATTTCAAAAAAAAAGGGATATGACGGCGTTTGTACAAACGCCTCTTAAACCCTAAATATTAACGGTCATGTATTTTTAAACAGATACGACAGCGTTTTCCAAAACGTCGCTAAATATCATTGGTGATGTCAGCATGTGTGGAGTAGGACATTTGGCGGCGTTTTTAAAAACGCCACATGTACTAATATCACGTGGTTTTTAAAATGTCATAAAGCTGCAACAACAGCCGCATCTTCGACGTTTCATACTAAACGCTACAAAAGGAATTAGTAGCGTTTTTTATAGATATAGCGGCGTTTTTTAAACGCCACTAAAAGTGTAATTTCCAGCCGTGAATGTTGTTATAATGATTTTATGCCCTCATTATTTCATACTTGTTATTCCCTTTTTTCATATAGATTAGTTGATTTGATTTTTTTTTTTTTATATATAGGTTTGGATGCTAGCTCGCATGTGATTGAAGAACAAAATTTTTGCTGTGAGAGAACCTTCTTATCCGTTAGAAACACCATAAACATTTTTAGTGCTCTTTTCTTGTTATAATCACTGAACTTAAAAAAAATGTCATTTTCTTTTTAATTTTTTTGCTCAATGTTAGGGTTGCAAAAGAACGGAATTGTTTATGAACAGCTCGAGCTCGGCTCGTTTAAAGCTTGTTTGAGCTCGACTCATTTACTAAATGAACGAGCTCGAACTCAATTTTTAGGCTCATTTATTAATCGAGCCGAACTCGGGTAGCCCTAAGCTTGGCTCGATAAGGCTTGTGAATATAAAAATAAATTAATTAATATTTATTTTTCATAATATATTAAATAAATTTTCAATAATCTATTTTGTTTTTTTATTTATGTTTGGTGTTTGTGTAAATTTTCATATTTGATTGATGAAATTTATTATTAATATAAGTATTATTATATACTTTACTCGTAATTTTGTATTTTTTTCTTAATAAGTAAATTAATTTAAATTTAATTTTTTTTCAAGCTCAAGCTCGAACTTAGCTTGTTTATGTAATCGAGCGAGCTCAAGCCGAGCTTGAGTTCAACAAATATTTAACAAGCGGAGCTCGAGCTCGAATTTTGAAGCTCGACTAGAGCCTGGCTCGAGCTCGAGCTCGACTAATTCTTAATAAACGAGCTTGAACATTCAAAAGCTCGGCTCGTTTGCTGCCCTAGGCAAGAATAACTTTCATGCAATATAATTCAGTTTTTTCATAATTTTCCCTTTCTTGTGGATTTAAGAGTCTTCGTCTACTAGAATGATATCTAGTTTCATGCCTATTCCGCTTTTTTTTTTTTTTTTTTGTACACGAAATACTCGTGCTTGACTCCTTTTGTTATTTCTTTACTCTTTGTTACTTTGCCTTGTATGGCTTTCTTCTAGTTAGTTGTTTTTCTCATAGATTAATTGTTAGCTTAGTTTAGTTGGTTTGGTAGTTGTGTAGTAGGGTTTTCGTTGTTCTATTTTATGACTTAATTACCCAAAAAATAAGTTATAGAAACACTTCAAGATGGACTAATATAATGTATTACTTGTAAATTAGCCAAAAGAATGCTTTTTCTCCAAATTTAAGCTTCAAAAAGGGTCGTTGAAGGCTAAATTATCACACAATTGTGCATGTGCATGGGAATCAACACAAACACATTGGAAGTGACCAATATAACTTGTAAGAAGTTACGACACATGAATGGGATGTACCATTTGTGAATTAGCCTAAAAACACTTTCTTTTTTTTTTCCATAACTTTTCGGAGGGACCAATGTAACTTTTCGGAACTTATGGCACATGCACATGATGCACCATTTGTGAATTAGCCTAAAAAATGTTTTTGTTTCCTATACTTAGGCTTGAAAAATGGACAACGAAGAGCAAAATTTTCAAATAGTCATGAATGTGCATTAGAACCAACACAAACACCACAACAGTGACCAATATAACTTGTAGAAACTTACAGAACATGCACGTGATGCATCATTTGTGAATTAGATTAGAAAATTGGTTTTTAAATAATTAGGCTCGAAAGAATGCCATCGAAGGGAAAATTGTCAAATAGCCACCAAAGGTCCCATGATTTGGCTCAAACACCCTAGGAAGGACCAATATGTTACTTGTAGGAACTTACGACACATACACGGGATTCACTGTTTGTGTATTAGACACACAAAAAAATGCTTTCTTTTGTACTTAAGATTAAAAATGCCTCTCGGAATGCTAAATCGTTAAACAACCACAAATGTGACCAAAAATCAATACAAACACCTTGGGAGGGATCAATACAAGTTGTAGAAACTTACAGGGATGTATAAATTGTGAATTAGCCTAAAAAATTTTTTTTTTTTCTCCATACTTAAAGCTTTAAAAAAAGGCCTTCAAAAGGCTTAATTATCACATAACCATGGATTTGTACATGAACCAACATGAATACCTTGGGAAGGACCAATATAAATTGTATGAACTTACAGCACATTAATGGGATCCACCATTTGTGAATTATCTTTGAAATTAATTTTTTGTTCCCATAATCTTGAAAAAAGTCTGTTAGAGAGAAAAATTGTACTATTCGTTTAATTGTGAATTGATTAGTTACTAATGTTTTTGTATAATTGATTAGTTACTAAAGTTTTTGATCATTTGTATAATTGATTAGTTACTAAAATTTTAATTTTTAATTTTTTTTTACAGATTGGATTAGGGTGCCATTTTTGACGTGCAACAATAATCTAATTTTCTTAAATGCTTATTTTTGTTTGATAATGATACATATACTTTGTGGAGTTGTACTAGTTATTGTTAGATGTTTTGTGGAATTGCATGTTGGATGTTTTGTTGATATTGCACTATTTTATTGTATGAGGATGAACGTATTGTAATGCATGGATATATATTTTTATTTTGTTAATTCGCAAATGTGTTGATTTATAAGCAGATATAAGTTAAATTATGATGGAATTGTTATATTAAACAGGTTTCAAAATGAGTATGGTTATATTTGCTGAACTAAAATTCAGATTATGATAAAATAGCTATATAATGTGGAAAAAAATTATGAAATTAGTGACACAATTTTTCATCCCTAAAGAGGGTGTTTTTTGTCCCTTATTTGGCGTAGGTGGATAATTCATTTTGTCATGCATTCTTTATTTCGTAGCTAAATAAATTTGTTATGACAAAAAATATTCACATTTTGTCACTATTACCCTTAGTGTGTGACTAATTTTTTTGACATTATTTCATCATTTTTAATGATGAATTTGTTTGTCTCTATTGGTAGCTTCTTCGACAAATTTTTTTCATCTTCATTTATATTAAACACGACAAAATTATTTCGTCTCTATTTCTTATATTTGTTTTTGGGATATCCGGTAACAGCCAGCCAAACCCGCCCCAACCGATTTTATGTAATGTTACTTGACCCATAATGTGGACACGCAAAAAGAGACAAAAAATAAAAAAAAAAAAAAAGAATAATGCTATATGCATCAATTAGTGTACTATCTAGTGTACCAATTGATGATATGACATAATTTAAAAGGTTTTTGGTATTTGTAATGTAATTAATGAGTGGGGTCAATAATAATGTCATAACTAGTGTTGGTACACTAATTAGGGCATGTAGTACCACCGGAAAAAAAATCGTCACAAATTTATCATTTTCAATGACGAATTTATTTTTTCTGTTTCCAATGACCTTTTGCAACAAAATGGGTGACATAAATTTTTTCTCATAATTAGTTTGGATGACAAAATGTGTACATTTTGGAATAAATTTGTTTCGTCTTTAAACTCCAAATTTGTTGTGCTGGTCTAATCACAACTCCTTTGTGAGATGCCTTGCTTGAACCTGCCCATTTTTGCCTCATTCTTCTAGCTAGACCTGTGAATCCTCCCAAAACCACGGTGTTGCTAGCTCGATCTCTTCTTTTCTGTTGCTTCCTATTCTTTTTCAAGAAGTTGCTAGTTACATATTTTTGAAATAATTACACTAATTTTTCTTCAACTCGTTACAAAACGTTTGGAAGTCGGTATTATTATAATTAGGGTGAATTCTACTAACCGCCTATAGTTTGAAACTTGTGTCACTTTGATCCATAACCTTTCAATTGTGATACATTTGACATTGAATTTTGAATTCCATTCCAAATAAGGACAATTGAAAATATTGTTACTCTATTTGAAGGGTAAAATCATCATACAACTTATTTTGTGTTGGTTAACTTATATGTTCTTTGAAATATAAAGCTATTTTTTTTTAATAAATAATGCTGGAACTATTTTTTGTTATAAAGTTTTGTTTGGTTTTCAGAATCTATTTTCATTTTTTTTTCTAAAAAATTAAAAATTAAATTGGTGAAAAAATGAAAAATACATCATTATTATATAATTTTATCTTTTAGGAGGGTAGAAATAATTTTTTTATATTTATTTTCATTATATTAATTTTTATTTTTTCAAAAGTCAAACATGGCGACAATTTTGATATGGCTATAAAACCAATCCATTAAATCAAAAAATCCAATACTAAAAATATTTCATGTATTAAACATATCGATTATACATTAAAGACCTAATAACCATCCATTACATGATAACCATTCAAAACTATCTGTTAACAATAAATACAACCATCTATCACATGACAACCATCCAAAAATATCAACAAAAATAACGACTCATTACCCCCAAAAAAATGCAAAAGATTTATTATTTTTAAAGAATTTTATCTTTGGTGAGTAGAAATATTTTTTTAAAATTTAAAAATAATTGTTTGGCATTTATTTTTTTCAAACTAGTTTATATTTTATTAAATTGATGACTTTGCTATTGAAATGGAGTAACAATATCATTAATTGTCCTTATGGAATTAGAACGAGATTCAAAATTTAGAGTTAAATGTGTCAAAGTTGAAAAATTAAGAACCAAAATAACACAAGCTCCAAATTACAAGAATCGTTAGTGTAATTGGCCCTTATAATCAGTTACGTATTTTTTAAATAATTACACTAATCTTTCTTCAACTTATTACAAAACCTTTGGAACTCAGTATTATTATAGTTAGTTGCATACTTTTGAAATGATTACACTAATTTTTCTTTAATATGGTTAAAACGATCGAAATTAATGCTAATAGTGGGTAGACACTGAAATAAATAAAGATAAACATATATTTTAATGAAAAATGATGATAACATTATTTTCTCATTCACACTATTAACAAATTACTAATGAAAAAAATAGTGTAAGTGTTATATAAATTAAAATGTTGAGAGATGTTCATGTAATTATGTCAAAATATTAGATTAATTGTGTTGTTTTCAAACTTTAAAAAAAGTCAAGTAAAAATATAAAATATTATTTTCTGTTAACTCCGTTTGTCTAACAACACCAAGGGGAGATGATTCAACTCGAACTGTAATTTGCCCTTTTTAATAAGGGGAGATGATTCAACTCGAGGTGTTTTGGGGCTCTCATGGCTCACTTGATAATTTAAAAGGAAAATTTTGAATCACTTGTAAGATTGAAAAAAATTACAAAGTCATAGAAAAATTTATAGTTTGAATTATTAAAGTTGATAAATCTTACCATTAATTTTAAATTTATTTTGAAAACATGCACTAAATTATAATTTCTCCTAGTTTAAATTGTTTATATAGTAGGGCCTATTGAGAAAATTATTTTTTTTTTAAATTATGTTATTTAGACAACAATAACCACAGGATTAGATCACATTTATTAATTATAAAAAATAATTAAAAATATATTGAATGGTAAGTGTAATTTTGAAAATAAATTATTCATTAATTTAAAAATAAATATAATCTAATAATGCATATTACATTGGATCAATCTAATTTTGTATCCAGATAAACTTGTTGTAGGCCCTATAATAATTTGAATTATCAAGTGAGATCCAAACACCTCGGCTAACGAACGGAAGAGACATCTCTCTATTCCTTCTATCATCCCTTTTAAATATCAATATACCTAGTAACTAGACAAGGTTCTCATATATATAGACACATAAATCAAACATTTTCTTCCCCATCTTTTAGTGCAGTCAGTCTCATTCTCTCATCTGAAGAAGACTCATATTTTCCTCCAGTTGAAGACATCTCAGAAGGGTTGAATTCGAGGTATTGTTCTCTCTCTCTCATTCTCATATGAAGCAATGCTTTCTTGATGAAAATTGATTAAATCTTGATGAGATCTTGATATCTGTATCCGAGTCTTATATACATACTTGTGTGTGTGTGTGTGTTTTTATGTATAAAATAGAGTTTTGTTGATTGACGAGAGTGGAAGCCAACACTCTCACTAAGTTTCTTTTTCTCTCTCTTGCAATTTCTCTCTAGAGACTCACTGATTCAGTCACTCATCTCCATCTTCACCAATCAGTTAAAAAATCTAGATATATTTGATTTATTGATGAATACTCTTTTCTAGATAAATCAAACATTTTTTTCCCTCTCTCTCTCTCTTCCATCTAAAGAAGGCGTTCATCTGAAAAAAGCTCTCATTTTCACCTCCAATTGAAGACATCTTAGAAGAGTTGAATTCGAGGCATTGTTCTTTCACCTATGTTTCACTCTCTCGTATGTTTTTCTCTCTTTCTCTCTCACATGAAACAATGCTGTCTTGATGAACATTGATTGAATATTGATGAGTTCTTGATATCTGTATCCGAGTCTTGTATACATATTCGTGTGTTTGTGTGTTTATGTATGAAACAGAGTTTTGTGATTAACGAGAGTGGAAGCCAACACTCTCATTGAGTTTCTCTCTCTCTCTCTCTCTCTCTCTCTCTCTCTCTCTCTCTCCTGCAATTTCTTTCTGATGGGAAATTAAATTCCAGTTGATGAGATATGAGAATGAGATCCCTTTGAGAAAGGAAGAACAAACTATTTTATTTCTTTGAATTATGGATACAAGTAGTATCTCTAAGATTTATTTTCTATCTCATTTTCATCTCATTATCTAAAACAATAACAAATACAATCTATTTATAGACCTAAGCCCAAGTATGAACACCTGATAGCTATGAGCTGTGTACAACTCAATTATCGCATTTTTCTCATTTCCTTCATGGTGAAGGTTTTGACCATGGAGTTTCCATGAAACTTCTATGAACCATCTTCAATCTTCCTCTATGTTCTGGAAATCCCATTACAACTTTTCTTCTGCTTCTTTATTCCTTTACACTCTAGAAGTCTGTAGAGTTATCTGGTATTTTATTGTTGAATTGGGTTTGGGTTTTTCAACACTCTCTTGAGACTCACTGATTCAGTCACTCACTCACTTAGGGGCGGAGAGAGTGGGTCCTAGCCCTACTACTTGGCTAGGATTGTTAGGATATGCGTGATTTATATGATGCATGTGTTGCTTAATTTCATCATTTGGTCTTCCCAAACTTCTTTTTCTTCTTTATTTTTTTTATTTTTTTTTTACTTATATACTATATTTTGTAGAATAATTATGAGTTTTTGTAATATTAATACAAATTATGATAATTATGTTACGAATGATGCACCACAAAAAAAGTTTTATTTACAAATTATTAAGATTGTATAATGAACTATTATGATTATATTTTGAATATTAAAATATTACGCACTGTTTGAGTGAAAAATGTTATTAACTATTGTGATTTTGTTGCTAATCATTGTAGTGTACTTTTGAAAGGACATACGATATGCATTTTTAAGAGTATGTACCATAGTTTTACTTGTTTTATTTCCTAAGAAAAAAAACCCAAGTATTTTTATCTTTCAATAATTAGTATGTGACAATTTTAAAATTTTGTGTACATGGTGCAATATGTAATTCATTACCATTCATGTACTGTATAAAGTATGTGATATTACTTCTTGTTTATATTTTTCTAGTGGTAAATCACTTAAATTGAAGTTCACGGAATATATTTCTGTAATTATTTTTAGCTTAGTTTTAATGATTTGTTGATTTTAGTAGTCTAAATTGAACTTGATCTGACCACTTAAATTTACTTAATACTTGACTTTTGGCCCCCCAATATTGTAATCCTAACTTCGCCCCTGCACTCACTCATCTTTATCTTCACCAATCAGTTAAAAATCAAGGTCTATTTGAGTTCTTGATGAATACTATTTTCTTGATATATTAAATTTAAAAAATCTAGGTATGCCCTATACCTTTTTCTTTTTCTTTTTTTCTTTTTTTTTAATGTTTCTTTGTTGCTTTATATTTTCCAGTCTTCTAATCATGTCTTGATGAATATCACATTTCCTTCTCATTTTGCATTTCAACAATATCATATTTTCAGGCCGTAAACCCAAGTTAAAAAGATACTTTCAATAATTAATTGGATACGTCCACATGTACACATAAACATCTAACACGAAAATGAAAACAACAAACACCCAATAACTACCTACTCAACATATGAGACAACTCGGCCTTCCTGAACCATAACCATCATAACGCATGATATACACAGATACACTAAGACAATAATGATAAACAAAACTTTGCTCTATCTGCCTTAAGCACGGTAAGCCAAGTATACATCTTTCCATAACGAAATACCAATTTACTAGACATTGGCTGAAAGGTAATAGTACCTCTGCCAAGTTCTCTAGGCGCTAGTTGGAAGGTACTAGCACCTCTCATTCTGAGTGCAAGCAATTCTCCAGGCGCTAGCTTGAAGGTAATGGTACCTCTCATTCTCAGTGCAGTATACATTGCCAACCATCACAATATGTTAAGAGCACAAATAACATAAGTGTAATACATAAACATAATCTATTCAACAGAATAGAGTCATCCTCCACCGATGACCAAGTACAAAACCTCTAAACACATGTACTTAATACCCCGTAATATAATAATTCAATTTCCATGAGGCCATAAGTCCAACAACAACAAAAGGAAAATAAAACATTCATAATTCAATCTCAAGTTCATTTCTAAATTTTCAAAGTGTTATGATCTCTTTCTCTTTTCAAAAAAAAAAAAAAAAAAACAAATCCCTTTTTTTTTTATTTTTTTCCCAAAAATATTGCCAAGAAAACCTTTGGACACTTCTGTTAATGGATCTTTAAATTTTTGTTTTCAGTTTTGTTCAATAGTTTTAGACTTCATACAATCATGAAACTTATCATTTTCTCTATTTGCCTTTGTGCATTTCGCTTAACTAATTGTCCCTGGTTTTCAAGCCATCAAGAACCATATGATCAAATATTACATTAAAAAGCTCATATCTTTCAATTGAATGGTATCATTCTAAAAGATCTGCAATCTTTTTTGAATTTTCAAGGCAGCAAAAGCAAGTTGCAATGGTGATTATGTGAATATAGATAATGAAGATTGTGAATTAAATATGGAAGCCATTGATGAGGTTAGAGGGACTATCATTTTTTTATATACATGTTTTCAAACTATTTGACACAAAATATGAAAATAGATTTCAGTTGCATCATATATTTTTTTTGTTGTGCTTAAATAGTAAATTTTATTATTCACATTTGGAAAAAATCAGTTGATTACTATTCGTTATTTGACAAATTTAATTTATCTTTGTTAGAATGTAACCAAAAATCTCTACAACAGTTATAAAGATTATAAAAAGGTATATATTATCAGACCTGATATAAATGTTACTTAAATAAATTTTATTATACACA
>NW_021025891.1:33808-46210 GCF_004153795.1 Camellia sinensis
GTAAGGTTGTGTTGCTAGTTGGACGGATAGTTCTTGAATTTTTTCACGCAATCTAGCATTTTCAATTTCAAACTGAAATTGAATACCTCAACTGTTGAATTGTTTTTTTACTATCTTCTTTTTGAACCTCCAACATCCTTAGTTTCATTTGGTTTGTGATGTCTCTTTCTTGAAGTTCCAAGTTATTTGATGTCAAGGTTCTTATGGCAATATCCTTTTTTGCAAGTAATTCATTCCAAGTTTTCTCTTCTTCTATTTTGGAATTAGAAAGTGCCTTTAGTCTTTGATGTAGATTAGCAATTTGAGCATCCTTTGATTCCCCAAATTCTTGAGGCTGATACATTGTTGAGCCACAAATGCTATCATGATGTTAGTTCATCGGCTTATTAGTTTCTTCTTCATTTCTTTCGTCGTTGTTTTCTTCTTCGTCTTTAGATTCAGTGCCTTCATCTTCTTCTTTCCTTGTTTTCTTTGTCTTCTACTTCTTCGTTTTCTTCTCTAGCTTCCTCTTCTACACTACTAGCTTGATCTTATTCTCCATTGCTTGCTCTTGTTCTTCTGTGTTGCCTTCTCCTTTTTCATTCCCTCATTCTTCAGATGAATCTTCTAATGTCTTCTTGAATTTGACCAATGCCTTTTTTGATTCTTTCTTCTTCTTTTTACCAAGACAAAACTCCTCTTATGGGTTTTTAACTAGCTCCTTGTTATCTATCTGTAATAGGAGGCTCTTTTATTAGAGAAATATTAAAAATGCACTGAGAGAAAAATTCAAATAAGCCAAATAAAATTCATCTAAATCATACTAATGGGAAACAAACTTCAGAGACAATTGTATGGGCCGGAGAAAATTACACAAAAGGAGACATAATTTTATGGGTCAGAGAAAATTATGAAACAAGCAACATAATTTAGATATCAGAGAAAATCAATCAAGGAAGATAAGTTAATGTTACTATAATTATGGTTAGAGAAATTTGGATGCCAGAGAAAATTCATTACAATGACAGAAATAAACAGTTTTAATCAAAGAGGCAACATAAATTGAAATTTCAGAGAAAATTGATCTTAATCAGTCAAGACACATAAGTTATGGGTCAGATAAAATTCATCTAAATCAAACTAATTGGAAACAAACTTCAGAGAAAATTTTATGGGCCAAAGAAAATTACACACAAGGAGAAATAATTTTATGGGCAGAGAAAATTATGAAACAAGCAATATAATTTAGATATCAGAGAAAATCAACCAAGGCAGATAAGTTAATGTTACTATAATTGTGATCAGAGAAATTTGGATTCCAGAGAAAATTCATTACAAGGGAAGAAATAAACTGTATAGCGATCCAGGTTTTACCCTAACCTTTGTTGTGTTCCGGACTCGGGTTCCGTGGTTGTGTGTTGTTGTCCTTGTCTTGTTTCCTCCCTTTAATTCTTTGAATTTGAGTTTTGGGTCTTATTGGGTGAGTTTGGAACAGGTTGGTTATGAGTTATTACAAATGGTTGCTGCCCAGGTTTTGGCTTCTTCGCTCGAGCGAGGCTTTTTGCGCTCGAACGAGCCTTGGGTATTTGTTTCTTCGCTCGAGCAAGGGTTCTTGCACTCGAGAAAGGATTGCGAGTCCTCAGGTTTCTTTCTTGGACGCAGCTTTTCTGAGAAGGTGAAAGTGCGTTGCTCGAGCGAGGCTTCTTACGCTCGAGCGAGCCTTGTGAAATTATTTCTTCGCTCGAGCGAGTCTTCTTGCGCTCGAGCGAGCTTTACGTAGTTGTTTCTTTGCTCGAGCAAGGCTTTTAGCACTCGAGGGTGCGTCTGCGTCTATGGTAGACCTGAAGGTTTGAATTGTGCACTCGAGCGACGCTTCTTGCGCTCGAGCGAGGCTAGTTGTTGAGTCTGGTCGCTCGAGCGACAAGTCCTTCGCTCGAGCGAGCCTCGCATATATCAGTTCGCAGCAGCGTGATTTTATATCACTTTTTGGTCCCTTCTTCACTCAAAACCCTAGATCATCTGCCTCTTTCTCTAAGGCACCCTCTCTCTCTACAAATACTCCATGATTTAGAGTCTTTCTACCCTAATTCCTTCGTTAAAAAGCTAGAGTTTTGCGTGGGCTTCCTTTTGATCCGAAAAAGGTGGGATTTGGAGCATCTTTGGGTTTCTCCCTTCTTCTCCTTTGAGCTTCTACACTTGAGGTAGGGATATTCTACTCTCCTATATGGGTTTTAACATAGTTATTGTCATCTTGTATAAATGGTGGGATTTGGGAAGGTTTTTGGTGAAGGTTTGGTTGGTTTCTATATATGTATAAAAAAGGGGTTTTCTATTTGGGTTCCTTATGGGCGTGAGAGGTCTTGAACATGTTATGGCTTGAGAAGAATTGATGAAATTTGGTCTTAGGTGTAATGTTTGATAAAGGGGGAGATTTGTCCTAATTTGAATTAAATAAGTTATTTTGTATAAATAACGAGATTGGCTTGGAAATTATGGAATTGAAGGAACATGTGATTAAATGGTGTAGTTGGATTAATAAATTACTCACCTATGGAAAAGTTAATAAATCATCTATTGATAGATTTATTTATCGGTTTAGAAATATCTGTTTTGGGCTATCGGTGGAGGACAACCATGATTATTGTAGAAACTGCATGTGAATTAGGTGAATTGAAACTTGTCGTTTAAATTTACCTCATTGAATATGATGGTATGATTGAGATGTTGAATATGTGCCATAGATAGTCATTGTACATAACGGTGTTTTAATACATTGCATATGTATCATTGTTTGGAAGGAGATAGGAGATGGACTCCATTTATAATTAAGTTGACCGGAGTGTCCAGGGTGAAAGTCCCGAAACCTTACATATATGGGTGCTGGTTCCCTCGGATGAAAATTCCGTAAAATGGCAAATCTTGAAATCATATGCATATATGGGTGCCGGTTCCCTCGGATGAAAATTCCGTAAAATGGCAAATCTTGAAATCATATGCATATATGGGTGCCGGTTCCCTCGGATGAAAATTCCGTAAAATGGCAAATCTTGAAATCATATGCATATATGGGTGCCGGTTCCCTCGGATGAAAATTCCGTAAAATGGCAAATCTTGAAATCATATGCATATATGGGTGCCGGTTCCCTCGGATGAAAATTCCGTAAAATGGCAAATCTTGAAATCATATGCATATATGGGTGCCGGTTCCCTCGGATGAAAATTCCGTAAAATGGCAAATCTTGAAATCATATGCATATATGGGTGCCGGTTCCCTCGGATGAAAATTCCGTAAAATGGCAAATCTTGAAATCATATGCATATATGGGTGCCGGTTCCCTCGGATGAAAATTCCGTAAAATGGCAAATCTTGAAATCATATGCATATATGGGTGCCGGTTCCCTCGGATGAAAATTCCGTAAAATGGCAAATCTTGAAATCATATGCATATATGGGTGCCGGTTCCCTCGGATGAAAATTCCGTAAAATGGCAAATCTTGAAATCATATGCATATATGGGTGCCGGTTCCCTCGGATGAAAATTCCGTAAAATGGCAAATCTTGAAATCATATGCATATATGGGTGCCGGTTCCCTCGGATGAAAATTCCGTAAAATGGCAAATCTTGAAATCATATGCATATATGGGTGCCGGTTCCCTCGGATGAAAATTCCGTAAAATGGCAAATCTTGAAATCATATGCATATATGGGTGCCGGTTCCCTCGGATGAAAATTCCGTAAAATGGCAAATCTTGAAATCATATGCATATATGGGTGCCGGTTCCCTCGGATGAAAATTCCGTAAAATGGTAACATTGAACTGTTCGGGTAATAGTTGTATTCAATTGTGAATCATTTTTGGATTGTTTAGATAATAATGACTTGTCTCATGAGTTGACTCAGAATTTACTGGATTACTATGACTTGAATAGAGGGAAATGAAATTGAGATATGGGTATGAGTATTAAATGAATATGAATAGAATGGAGTTGGTTATGAATGTGGAACATTTACTTGGCACTTATATCTTAGTTAAACTTCATATATTGTGTTAGACTATTTCTACTGGGTTTTGGCTCACCCTACTTGGGAAACCATTTTCAGGTGCAGCTGACATGCTCCTTCCAAGAACGTAGCATGGGAGAACTTAAGAGCTGGATGCTATATTTTGTGATTTTCATGTTTAACTGTTTACTCAAGCTAAGAGCTTTATATGTATAGAGTTTATGACACTCTCTTTTATTGTAACCAAGTATGTCTTGGAAAGATGTAAGCCCTTAGGACATTCGTTTATGTTAAACTCTTAGTATTATTACTTCGTGTAATGAAGGGTATAGTGACGTCACTTGGATATCTGATATAAAGACTACAAATCCATTAGTGGATTTGTTTTCACTATTGGAAGTGCAGCTGTGTCTTGGAAATCTTCCAAGCAGATGTCTATCACGAGATCAATGATGGAATCGAAGTTCAGTGATTTAGATAAAGCTACTAAAATAACTAAATGGGTTTGCCATTTGAGGATATTCCATGTTGATCAAAATTTGTGCTAGCAATTTTGTATACTTTGCGACAACCAATCAAGTATTGGTAGAGCACAGATGGAAGGTCTAGACAATTTTGTCGAAGACATAGTTTCATATGGTGACTACTCTCGTGTGTTGTCACTATAGACTATATACAGTCTAAGGACAATATTATGGATCCATTAACCAAAGGATTAAATCGAGAGTTAGTAGAAAGGTCATCAAGAAGAATAGGGTTAAGGCCTTTAGCAAATGTTACCGGAATGGAAAACCCAACCTAGTTGACTGGAGATCCCAAGATCTAGATTCAAAGGGACAACCTAATTGCGTGTAACGGATGAGTCACTGTGGAGGTAAATCTTCCTCCTCATTCCTTTATACAGTGATACCCTGTGGAGTGGGAGGTTAAGTTGATGCTTTCAATGACCTAAGTGTTGTAAATAGTCAACCAAGGTATAGCGAGATACCTTATGTAGGTCACCTATGTGAGTGTAAAGTGGGGCCACTTCTTTAAGAATTGACGAGGCCGAATTCTTTAAAAAACACTTACTGAACCAGACTAGTGTTCCAAGGCCAAACTAGACACACTAGTGAGAACAAGAAACAATGGTTGGAGTGACTTCTGTGTGAGGTCTATCATCTCGGTTTACACAAACGGAAAAACAGTTCAAGATATCACGTTCACTGGTCAGCCAATAAATTCGATAAGCTTCACTGCGAAAGGTTCAAGGCCAACAACTACATTTTCTGATGTAGGATTATTCTGTGTGCTCTCATTCTGAGTCTTTGTTGTTAAGCGTTGTCTGTTTTTCTTTATTCGGCCAATTTTATTCATGTGGGGTTGTTGGAAAATAATGATTTTTTGGAAACTTTAATTCAAAATTAAAGTGGGACCCAACCCCCGATTGATGTGGGTCTTAGTGGTTTTGTATTATTTTAAGTGAGAAGATTGCAATACAAAACTAATGAGCCGAAACCATTGAGTTGTAATGCCCCAAAATGATTACAATGATTCGACCCAACATAATCAATCCAAGACAACATAATCGAAATAATAAAGTTTCATTAATCTGAATTGTTTTACTAAAGGTGACACATGCGATATACATTCATAAATAATACATCATGAATCTACAGCATGTGTTACAAGTAATAAAGAGGAATGAAAGCTAAACAGATAGTTATATGCTCTAAAGGCTTATATCTTTCTAAGTCATTGCTTGGTTACAACAAAAATGAGACTAGCTCGGTACAAATAAAGCCCTTGGCTACACAAAGAAAAAATACAACAAAAGGAAGCTCCTGCTCCAAAGTCCCTCCAAGCTATTGCCTCGGCGGAGGCATATCACCACCAGCTGCAAATGATTTTTCCCAAATAAGGTGAGCCAAAACCCAGTAAGAACAATCTAACACAATATATGAATCTTAACAAAGATATAAATACAAGGTGCATATACAATGCCTGCGACAAAACATTCATATTCTACATGATCATAATATGCCAAATTTCCTAACTCAATCTATTTTTCTTTAATTCATTTCAATTTAATTTATTCCATCTCAATTCATGAGTCAATTTTATTAACTCTCAAATAACCAGATTGAGACTACAACTCAGTGGTCCGTAAATCAACACAATTATCACACAAACACTTCAATTTGCCATTTTATGGAAATTTCATCCATGGGATCGGCACCCATGTATACGCGCAGTTTCGGGACTTTCACCCTAGACACACAGGCCAACTTAATTCAATGGAGTCTATCCCCTATCTCCTCCCAAACATGAAGTATATTCCCTTTCTCTTCCCAACATCATACATATACAATGTATTAAAAACATAGTTATATTCAATGACAACCAACAAGAGATTAGTTTCAATTTCACTAATCCTCGTGCAATTTCTACAACAATCATAGATATCCTCAACCGATAGCCCAATACAGAAATTTTTAAACAAATATTCAATCTTTAAACAGATAATTCATTCAAATTCCCATAGGTATGAGGCAATACATATCTAACTCCATCATTTATATCAACATCCATCTAATTTCACGTTTACAATACCAATTTCATTTATTTATACAAAATAAATATTTGAAGCATTTTAGGACAAATTTTTCTCTCTCCCAAATATCAACTCAAATGTCAAAATTGACTATTTTGTCACAGCATAATCTCCTTTTCAAATCTCATAACCATATATATCACATTCACTCTTTTGATTTCAAATCCCAAACCCTAGGTTTGCCCAAAGTACTCCCAAATCCCACAATTGTTACGCAACGACCAATAACTAAGTTAAGAACCATATGAAAGTATAGAAAATCCCTACCTCAAAGAGAGAAGACAAGCAAGGCAAAGATAAAGCTTCAAAGATGCTCAAACTCAACTTTATTCCGATCAAAATGTAGATCTCGAGGTGTTCACTCTTTTTACAAAGGCAAGTGGGTGGGGAAATCATTAGAACTAGGTAAAAATGTAGAGAGAGAGAGAGAAAGAGAGAGAGTGTGTGTTTTAGAGAGAGAGTGTCTCAATTTTAGGGTTTAGGAAAAAAAGATCTAAAAATGTGATATAAAAAGTCACTTTCACGAACTGATATACGCACAGTCTGCTCAAGCGTAAGAAGTGACGCTCAAGCATCAGACCAATAAGTTGTTCCGCTCGAGTACAAGAAGTGACGCTCGAGCGCCAAGACACAATGAAGAAGACCATTACTACTCGAGCTCATGAAGTGACACTCGAGTGCAGAATGCACACATCCAGTAGTTTTACAAACATTAGACCAACTGCTCGAGCGCAAGAAATGGCCGCTCGAGCTGAGCCCTCTTGAGCGCTGAAAGAACCGCTCGAGCATAGAATATACTCGCCCAGTAGTTTTGCAGACCCGCAAAAGTACTAAGAGTTTGCAAAGCCCGCTCGAGCGCAAGAAGTGCCGCTCGAGCAAAGGAGTAAAAATCATGGCAATAAAAGTTTGGAAACCAAGCAACCAGCTGGCCCCAAATACAATCACCACAATCCAAAAGACAGACTTAAGGAAAAACAAGGGAAATAAAAGATGAGCAACAATAACAACTCTAAACCATGAAACCCAAGTCTAGAGTACAACAAAAGTCGGGTCAAAACAGGAATTGCTATATGAGTTGTGAATGAGAATTGTCTTATAAAGTGGGCATCAATAAAGTTGGATTTAGATTTGGACTTAGTCTTGGTTTGGATTGGGCCTAGACTTGTACTTGTACATGTGCTGGGTTTGGTCTTGGACCTAGTCTTGAGCTTTGGGCTGAGCTGTGCTAAGCTTAGTTTGTGCATGTGTTTAAGATTTAGATTGGGTTGTGACCCAACACCGGTATCCATTTTGTAACTCATCTAGTTTAATTCTCAAAACTTATACATTATATACACATTATGATTTACATAATGGTTTTGAAGTTTTGAACCTTTGTAACTCTAGCCTTAATGGCTAGAGTTGATGACATTTAATAATCCCATTGATGTTAGCCTTCATGGCTAAGGCTCTCCCCTACTAGTATAAATGGAGACTTTTCTCCTCCAACTTAGTAGGTTGTTTTAGAGAGGGTTTGTAATAGAAAATAAGATGGTGTTTTAAGATAAAAAGTTGGAGATGATTTTTTACACCAAAGAAAAATTTTCCTATCACCTTTTGCTAGCCCCTTCTTTGGTTCTTGTTAGAGAGGGTACAATCATTATCAAGTTCGCCGAAACTATTCAGAAGGTGCTTCTGCATTAGCTAGTTTTGAGCGTCGTATCTTGGAAGACAGACGTCGACATACCTCCAGCATCCATTGGGAGGCGGTGAATCTGTTTTAAAGAAACTGTGGTATTACACAAGTTTCGGTTTGCATCTTTATCTTTTGTTTTTCAAAGTTTTAAATTTAAATAATTTTTCGTATATTATTTTATATGTCCATTTAAACCCATCTTATAATATGTTCCATGGTGTAATTTAATTCATTCTTGTATTTTTTTTTTTTTTAGTTCTATAGTTTATTGTATATTTCATTCTTTAACAATAATAATAATTGTTTTGTCATTTCTATTTAAGTCATTTTATATATTTTTCTTGTATTTTTATGGAAAAATACCAACAACTTTAAGTTTAGTTTCAATTTAATCATTGTGTCTAAATTTCTATTAATTTTTTTTCTACATGTATACCTCAAAAGATTGATAAGTGTTTCAAAATAGTTAAACTTAACTCAAACTTGAATGGAAGGACCAACTTGAACTAACCTCAAAGTGTATGGACCAAATTGTCCCATTTGAAACAATACGGGCCAAAGTAAAATTGAGGTCGAATTTGTAGAGTTAAAAGTGTAATTTAACATTTATCAGAATTTTGAATCAACTTTTTAGATAATTGAGTTTTTATTTTCTGTATTTTTTATTTTTTGTTTTCACTGAATTTTTTAAAAATTTGAAGCAAATTTTTTAAGTTTTAGATATACCTAACATAAATATACTTAAAAAGTATAATGTTTATGAAAAAAAAATTAAAAATTCACTAAATACCAAAAGTATAAAAAAAATATAGAAATTAAATATATTTTGATATTCTTATATATTTATTGATTTTTGTAAATGTTTTATTTTTTAGATACATTTAGGCTCGATGCATCTAAAAAAGTAAGAAATTTGCTTAAAATATTTTAAAAAATCACTAAAAATACAAAAAATAAAAATAAAAAATTTAATTTTCAGAAAATTTAAATTCAAAAATTAGCACCAAATAAGGTGAATTATTTTAAATTGAGTTTGTATTCCATGATTTTACAGGCTTTACAATGTTTGAATAATGTTCTGGCGCATTCTCAAAATTAATAAAAATAACGTTCTGGCGCAATGCATTGTTGTTGGTAGATATTGTGAATGAGAATATTGGAAGAGTATTGAAATTGGATTCAATACAGAGTGGTAAATCCTGGAGAATAAAATTTACAGGTTTTGAGTTTAAGTCACACCTTAGGGTTACTGGAGGTTTGTTCGATTATTAATTTCAAGATCTCGAAATTAGTCGAGATACGCGAAAACTGATGGATATAAAAAAATAATAGAGTGGAAAATCTTGGATGGGAATAGACCTACTGATCTTCAACTCGTGGCATTGGTGGCTTCACACTGAAAGGCAACAACCGTAGGCACTCTTCCCACTACATAATACTAATACTTGACCCAAGTGATGTGTGTAATTTAAATAAATAAAAAAATTATCATATATTGTATAATTATTGAAGCGATTAGAATTTTCTTTAAAAGATTTAATGTATAAGGTCTGAGTCTCATTTTTTTTATTTAATTTTTTTCTATTTTAAATAAAAATTAAAGACATGTAATAAAAAAAAGAAATAATCAAATGTTTCAACATCAAGTCCAACATTTACTCAATATAATATTATAGATAAGCACATGATTGGGATGGGTTTATTATCCATGCCTTTGTCCGATATCATATCGGGAGTGGAGCAAATTGAAAGGTGACGACCAATGATAATTTAATGTTTTAACTTTGAAAAATAAAAAATCTAATAATTTATAACTGATGGGATTTAAAAAATGTAGTATAATAATAAATAAATAAATGAAAATAAATATCAGGTATAATATTTCAATATTTTAGTCTTTTAATATTGAAAGAAAAATTAAATTATATATATAGATTACATATATAAATATGTTTAGTAAATAAAATAGGGCTGGGGAAAAATCCTTGTCTGCCCTACTTCCTCATCTGGGGCAATACTGCAGAAAATTGCCATCCTATCCATACATAAATGAGGAAGTTATGTCCTTCCCATTAGACTCAAAATACATAAATGAGGAAGTTATGTCCTTGTGTGGTGTAATTTGGGATCAATTTGGTTATTGTGGATTAGATCAATTTTGTTATTAAATTTTTTTTATATTATGTTAATTTAGTTTAATTGACTGCATCCATTCTCGAAAATTGGAAGGAGATCAATGGCAAAATAATCCTTTCAAAGAGAATGAACATTTCAAATTGAATGCCAACCCTTCAATTATTTTGAGGAGAGTAAACAAATTATTTTGTCTTGGACACTCTAACCATAAATTCATTTATAAATCTTTTAGGCCATTAAGTCTAAGCTCTAATCTCTTTGGACAAAAAGAATAAAATTTGTCAAAAGAACAACTATCTGTTGAAGTCAACCTATCTGTCTATCTCTTAAAATTACCTTACATCTTGAAATAACTTAATTTGTTTATCTATTAAAATTTACCAATCATATTTTCCTATCTATTGAAATTCACCAAATTATCTATTGAAATGTGACACTCATTCAACACTCTATCTATTGAATATCACATATTTCTCTATCTCACCACCACTACGTGTTGTCACAGAAAAATTTCCTGGCATAGGAAAAAAATTTCAACCACTCTAACATATCCTTATTACCAAATAAGATTCTACCTTATATCTAATGCCTTGTATCCTCTTTTAAATAGACTTTTAACCAATTTTCTCTTTTGTCTTTTGATTTCAATTCAATTTTTTAACGGGCAATATCAATTGGATTAAATTGATATAATATGAAAATTTTAACGGTAAATTTGATGCATTCAAAACTATAAAGGTCAACTGATGAATTTGATTGTGAATATTATTGAGAACAACTCAGTGTGCAATACCAAGCACCATGTATGTTCTGTAAAATGTTCTTCAACTCCAAAATAAACCATAGTGAATTTGAAACATTCAACTCAGCAATTGCAAGTACTTATACTCGTGATTTTGTGTCTAAAATCAACTTGCTAACAACATTGGTACTGAAATATTATCAAGAACAACTCATAGCGAACACCTTTTTATTATGTCTAGTACGACTAGTGTAGTTTAATGGCCAACGTATACACAGAAATTAGTACATGATTATAAACATTGTTCGCAAATAGATCCATTCATTTGCATCCATGTATATATGCACGCGTCCGCCACTACATTTTTAAAGTTTAGGAATGGCAATTCGTAGAAGTCCGTCCCTGCACAACAATACTTGTCAATATATATATATATATATCTTGCAAAAAAAATATATAACATATAGTATATAATATCCAAAGTGAATTTGCAATAGTGACAAAGTCCATCCATTTAAATGGCAAGCACACGAACGTTACAACGATACCTATCATTCATTTGAAAAAGAAAAATAAATTGTTGAGATTTATCATTTGATAAGATTGTCAATATATATCAAGGATACTTATAAACCTTATTTGACCTCGACCTACACCACTATATGTAAGATTCTTGAAAGTTTTTTTGTATATTCAATTGTGTATATTTACAAAAAGTGCATCAGTTGTATAGCCCTAATTTATGACAGAAAAAGGAAATACAAAGAAAAGAGAATTGCCTAAAATTGCCTAATTCCAAATATACAATATATATTCTCACACCCCCGCTCAAACTCAAGGTGTTTTAGTAGAAAACACTGAAAGTTTGCTAAGAAAAAACTGAAACCGAGTGGTAGTATGAGTCTTGGTGAAGAAGTCCGCAAGTTGCAAAGCCAAGAGACAAAAAGAAGCGAAATAGAGCCAGACTATAGATGCTGCCGTACAAAATGACAATCAATCTCAATGTGTTTCATTCGTTCATGGAAGACAATATTGTGGGCAATCTGAATAGCATTGCGGTTGTCACAATAAAGGGAGGTCGGAGAAGACTGAGGTACACCCAAATTAGAGAGAAGACTACAAAGCCAAACAAGCTTAGCAGTAGCATGAGCCATAGCACGGTACTCAGCTTCGGTAGTAGAGCGAGCAACAACAGTTTGTTTCTTGCTTTTCCAAGAGATCAAGGAATCGCCAAGAAACATACAGAAACCAGAGGTGGACTTGCGATCAATAA
>NW_021025891.1:58888-110875 GCF_004153795.1 Camellia sinensis
CCCCCCCCCTTGCCAGGGGACATAATACTGTGGCTTATGCCCGTAAGGCTCTCGCTCGGGGAAACAATACCGTAGCCCATAGATGAGATATGTTTACTTTTTCGTACTCTTTTTTTTTTTTGTTGTTCGTGAAAACCGGAGGTTCCTTTATGGAACTTGATATGCTTGACCAAAGAGATATGTTAATGCTAATGGATGTACCACACATGATTTGACTCTGGCTCTAATATGAACATGATTATGATTTTGATTTGCTATGAGATCTGTTCTGGATATCATTCATTAAAATATTTACTATGTTATTATTTCTTAGGCTTCCGCTTACTATTTATATTATGTATGTAGGTAAGTAAGCGCGTGACTAGGCCTAAGCTACTGGCTGGAGTTTTGGGTCAGCCAACCACCAGACCTCTCAGAGAGGTTCTCTTTTGAGATGTCAAGTTTTGTGAACTTTGCTAAAGATGTTTTTTTCTTTTGTCTATCTGTATAACGGACTAGGTCCCCTTTTTGTTCTATCTGTAATATATGTGACATGAATTACTGTAATTATGACGTCACGCCTATGATATAAAGTTTGAAATTTTTGTCTCATATATGTCAATACAGCTCTATGGACTATGTATTTTCTATATTTCCTTCTGCTAGCCTGTTATATTTTGTTAATCAAGTCAGAGGCCTTTGGTAATCCGAGGAATACTGGTCGGTTACGACGCTAAGCCTATAAGGACTGGTTTGGGTAGTGACAGTATTAAATTATATCATTTGTGATAATCAAACTCACAAATGACATAACTTGCATATGAAACACACCCTAGATGGGCTGTTTTCCGTAGTGTTTCTCATTTTTTTGAGTGAAGGTGGTTTCAAGTACTTACTTTTTAAAAAAATGTTGTTTTGTTGTTTTGATTAATCAAAAAATTAGTCTATTTACTTTTTTTATTTTTAATTCATTCAATATTAATCTTATTTAAAAGATCTCGAAAAGACAAATCCATATATATTAATTTTGTTAAAAATAAATTTGTAGAACTTAAATTATGAGATTTTAAATTTTTTTTGACACAAACATAAATAATAATAAAAAAAAAGAGTAAAAATGTCAAAAATTGTCATTGTCACTACCTGTTTAGACTTACCAATCATGAAATGCCACGCTTAGACCTCCGTCCCAAAAATTCTATGTATTGGACATTTCACTAATTTTTTCATAAAAACTTAACAATATCAAAAATAAAATAAAATAAAAATACACACCATGTGTAACCCCAATTGCAACCATTGGATCTAAAAAATGAATTTGAATGGTAATTAATATCAATTGTGTCATAATTGAATACCATTTTGAGGGTAACCAAAGCTACCATAATAAATCATAGTCAATATGCCATAATCAAACAGCATAATAAATTAAACAACAATGCTTCCGACCCCCAGTGGGGGTGACTCCCAGTGGCACTCTCAGTGACGTGTCAGCCTCTCATTGGCTAAAAACAAAAAAAAAAAGAAAAAAAAAAGAAAAATAATTTTTTTGGGCCAATCACAGCCGATCCCCAGCACCCCCACTAGGGGTCCGAAGCATTTTCCTAAATTAAAATCAACCCCACATAACCATGCATGATAATCAGGTCTAGTTGTTTAAGTGAGAACCATACAAATCTTGACTCATATAGTAAAGACTACCATTTTTCTCCAAGTAGTTCTTGCACGAATGGAAACACATCACATAATGGAACTCTCAAAGTAAAATTAAAAAATAAATATAAATAATCTAGGGACAATTACAAAAAAGTCCAAAGTTTGACCCTTATATCAAAATAAATCCTAAACTTTTAATTTTATCAATTTAAATCTTAAATTCTTCATTTGTTTTCAATCTAAACTTTTTGCCCTATTTTTATTAAGTAAAATCAACTAAAATGATATTTTAGTCATTAAACTCAATAAATAAATAAATAAATAAGATATTTAAGATAATTTATGTATACTTACATTGAGTTTAATACTTAAAATACATTTTTTGTAGTTAATTTTACTTAATAAATATAGATGAATGGTTTAGATTGAAACAAATCAAAAGTGTGGGGATATATTTTCAGAATACCAACACGTGGCATGGTGACGCCGACGTGTCAGCCGAGGTGCCACGTGTCGTGGTAGTCAGGCCGAGATGATCTCGGAGTTGCCGAGGTTATCTCCGAAGATATCGGAATCCGAGATAAACAGATAAGGCACAAGAGTCCTAAGACGAAGAGGGGACTTAACCAAGATAAGGATAAAGCTCTTAGGGAGTTTATCTTTATCTCTTAAAGAGTCCAAAGTAAACACTGAATTGGAAATTATATAAGTCATACTTCTAATAGGACTTGGATTGAGTATATTATAAAAGAGAGGCACCCCCGTGGGTCTAAGGTATGCAATTTATGTTTTGAGTATTACATTTAGCACTTGATTATCTTTGAGAGATATACTGACTTGATCGTCGGAGTGCCCCCGGGTGAAAGAACCACCGCCGGAGCCTTTTCTTCTGTTACAGGTTGCTGAAGCCATCTATTCTGCATGTGCTCTCCAGTTGACCACTAAGCAAGCAGTGTGGTCAGATTTTCACCCACACAATTTGGCACCGTTTGTGGGAACGAAGGAAGAATAGATGGCCAGTAACGGACAGTAGGAAAAAATTGGGGATGACACTCCCGCTGGGAGTGGCAGACCAATTGACCTTGACATTGGAGGAGACGACCACAATACAGAAGCCCGTGACCAGGGTCACAGAGAGAACGATGTAATCCCGGAAGGCGACACGTCAAAAAGAACAAACCAAGGAAAGTACTACAATGAAGATAACCTCCAGGTATAGAGGGACAGGTGCCTACGGAGGGATGAGGAAGTCAAAGAATTGGCGGACAAGTTGGCAGACCTTCAGTCAGTCGTCAACTTCATGATGCAGAATAATGTTATGCAGCCACCATACCCGCTGCAAGATACGCCGATGCCGGCAAACAACACTCAGAAGGATGGAAGAAAAACAATCCCCGAGGTCCCTCAGCATACCAGGAGCGGAAGGCATTCTCACCGGCCTTCCAGGGAAGTCGAACGGGAAAAGCCGAGGCAAGAAGAGTCCCGAAGGACGCACCACGTGAAGAATCCAGAGCCCAAAGAACATCGACATGTTCAGGGGCAAGTACTCTACTTTGACACAACCCGTGGAGAAAGATCCAAACGGACCCACCACGAGGCCGAAAGTAGTGTACCAAAAAGACTAAAATCCAAAGACAGCCGAGCTCCAGGAAGGAGCAAAGAAAACCTGAGGGACTACCTCAAAAGGAGGCAGCAGAATGCTGAAGCCGAGGTAAACTCCCCAGTAAAACCGAAGACAGCCTTCTCGGTGGAACTGGACAAATTCGAACCACCCAAGAGATTCAGCATGCCGAGGTTTCAAATCTATGATGGTAAGTCAGATCCAAACTTTCATGTTGGGCTATACCTGAATTCGATGGCATTATATAGCGGAAACGATCCGTTGCTCTGCAAAGTATTCCCCTCATCCTTTGGAGAAATTGCATCTGATTGGTTCCATAAATTACCAAAAAGAAGCATAAAAACATGGGAAGGCCTGGCCGAGATGTTTGTGGCCAGGTTCGTAACCAACAAGCTCCAACCCCTAAGGGTTGATGCTTTGATGGCTCTAAGAATCACCAAGGAAGAAGGCTTTAGGGCCTATGCAAAGAGGTACTACGAGGTGTTCAACCGAATACCCGAATGCAACCAAGAGGTAACAGTCGTATCTTTCAAGAACGGCCTGAAAGATGACTGCCCACTACGGAAGTCTTTGGCAAAAACATTGCCAAAAAGCATGGAAGAACTCATGGCAAGAATTGAGAAATACGCCAGGGCCGAAGAAGATACATCGGGAAACAAAGAGGTAAAACAAGAAAAGGGAAACGGCAACGGCTCGCCGAAGCGAGGCCGAGGCAACAATGGGCCGACCAAACAAGAAACAGAATTGAGAAGTAAACAGACGGTAACGACGGTATTCCGAATCCCAATCCATAAAGTCCTAGATCAAATTCGAAACCAACCATATTTCAGGGCTCCGACAAGAGCACCAGGGGAATTCATGGGAAGGAACGTTGGTAGACGTTGCGCCTACCACAATGAAGAAGGGCACCCAACTCAAGGTTGCAGAGCCTTAAAAGCACACTTGGAGGACCTGGTGAGACAAGGCTTTCTGAGGGACCTGGTCGATGAAGCCAGGACAAGGGAAGAACAGGCAAGGTTGCCTCAAGCACCAGCAGCACCCCCTCCCCCAACACAGCCACCACAAGCAGGAGGACCGAGGGTGGTTAATGTGATCCACTCAAGGGTCAACGAAAACGAAGTCAGAGGGGAGACCCAGAGGGTAAGACCCAGAGGGTAAGACATTTACAGCATGTCTACCAAGTCGGGGAGAAGAGACATCGGCCCGAAGAATGCCAAGGGCCGATAATAGCCTTTACTGAAGCCGACCTGGAATTGGTCCAACATCCGCATAATGATGCCTTGGTAGTATCCCTCCAGGTTGGGGAGTGCCAAGTGAAACGCATCCTAATAGATCAAGGCAACTCTTGTGACATCATGTATGTCAGATGTTACAAGGAGCTGGGCCTTCACCCTGATGACTTAGAACAATTCAGCGGCCCGATGGTCGGCTTTAATGGAACGCCGACATGGCCACTGGGCGCAACGAGCCTGGAAGTACAAGCCGGCACTAAGAAGATCAAGACGGAATTTCTGGTAATTGACACACCCTCACCATACAACATCATCTTGGGAAGGCCGTGGTTACATGCAATAGGGGCAGTTCCCTCAACGTTGCATCAACTACTACGGTTCCCAACAGAGCATGGGATTGAAGAAGTCAGAGGAGATCAACTACAAGCAAAAAATTGCTCCATGGCAGCAATGAAGTCCACCTGTAGTGTACGGGAGCCGAGGAAAGCAGAAGTTGAAGATGAGGACATGGAGGTCCTAGAAGATGTCGGAAAAGAGCCAGCCGAAAGAGCGAAGAAGCACTAAAAAAAGTTTTCATCCAGGAGGGCGATGAAGAGCGCTTCTTTCTTCTCGGCTCAGGTTTAGCTAGAGAAGAAGAGAAAGAACTGGAAGATTTTTTGAGGACAAACATAGAGGTGTTCGCCTGGACACCTTACGAAATGCCTGGCATTGACCCCAAGGTCACTTGCCACAGACTGAATGTCGACAGATCGGCAAAACCTGTGATTCAACGAGCCAAAAGACTGACGTTAATGCACGTCGAAGTAGTAGAAGAAGAGATAGACAGACTCCTGGAGGCCAGGGCCATCCGAGAAGTTCAATACCCAACATGGCTGTCTAACACAGTGGTAGTAAAGAAAAAGAATGGCAAATGGAGGGTTTGTGTAGACTTTACCAGCCTCAACAAAGCCTGTCCCAAAGACAGCTTTCCTCTGCCCAAAATCGACCAACTGGTAGATGCTACTTCAGGACATGAAAGGATGAGTTTTCTAGATGCATACAGAGGGTACCACCAGATTGCCATGTACCCTCCAGACGAGGAGAAGACCGCGTTCATCACCCCTAAAGGCTTGTACTGTTACAAGGTAATGCCTTTTGGGTTGAAAAACGCAGGAGCAACCTATCAGAGGTTAGTAACAAAGATGTTTAAGCACCTAATTGGTAAAACAGTAGAAGTTTACATCGATGACATGGTCGTAGAGACCAAGGAATCAAAGGGTCATCTTGCCGACCTAAAAGAGGTCTTCGACATACTCAAAAGATATCGACTCCGACTCAACGCCTCAAAATGCGCCTTTGGGGTTGGATCAGGTAAATTTTTAGGATATCTGGTAACAAGAAAGGGCATTGAGGCCAGCCCAGACCAAATCAAGGCCATCCTGGAACTACAGAGCCCGACATCGGCAAAGCAAGTTCAAATACTTACTGGAAGGGCCGCAGCCCTAAACAGATTCATCAGCAAAAGCTCAGATAAGTGCAGACCCTTCTTTAACCTGGTGAAAAAAGCCACAGACTTCTTATGGACAGAAGAATGTGAAGCTGCCTTAACCGACCTAAAAAAGTACTTGACCACAACTCCGGTTCTTTCCAACCCAGTACCAGGGGGGGAACTGTTTTTGTACTTAGCAGTCTCAGAACACGCAGTCAGTGCAGTTCTAATCCGAGAAGAAAAAAGGGAGCAAAAGGCTGTCTATTATGTAAGTAAAACTTTGGCCGACGCAGAAACAAGATACCTACCACTGGAAAAATTAATGCTGGCCTTAGTAATGGCTTCAAAGAAGTTAAACCATTACTTTCAGGCACACAAGATTGTGGTCCTAACAGAGCACCCACTGAAATCCTTGTTGCAACAAGGAGACTTAACAGGAAGAATAACAAGGTGGGCAGTAACCCTGGGCCAGTTTGACCTGGAGTTCAGGCCGAGAACAGCAATAAAGGGCCAAGTTTTGGCCGACTTTGTCGCAGAACTCACACCTGAAACCATCGCACATCGGGCTCCATCGAGCCAAGATGAGCATTGTCCCAACAAGCAAAAAGAATCCCAGCAAAAGACAAAAAAGCAAGAGAAGGAGAAGCTCAGACCCTGCAGCGTTTACATCGGCGATTCATTCAGACTATTCGTTGATGGAAGTTCAAACCGCCTAGGAGCAGGGGCAGGAGTACTGTTGATATCTCCAGATGGAGAGATAGTAGAGCAGTCCATCCGTTTAGGGTTCAAAGCCTCAAACAATGAAGCAGAATATGAAGCATTAATTGCAGGACTAAAGCTGGCAGCAGCAGCAGAAGCAGATGAGGTAATTGTTTTTTGCGATTCACAACTCATTGTTAACCAATCAACAGGAGAATTTACAGCCAGGGACGAAAGAATGTCGGCATATGCAAAGGAAGTCGTCAGATTGACAGCCCTATTTCAGAACTGCAGATTACTCCAAGTTAGCCGAGATGACAACACCCACGCCGACGCGTTGGCTAACCTGGCCAGTTCAATTCAAACTGGAAAAACAAGGACAATTATGATCGACTACATGTCGGCCCCGAGCATAGATAAACAGAGCACCAAACAAGAAGCAATGTGCGTAGACTTGGGACCAAGCTGGATGGATGCAATCATTGCATTCCTAAAAGAGGGGAAGCTGCCAGAAAACCATAAGGAAAGCAATAAATCAGACTGAAGTCGGCCCAGATTCGTCTAAGCAGCAGAAGGCCATCTCTACAGGAGGTCCTTCACTGGGCCTCTTTTAAGGTGCGTACACCCTTTGCAGGTTGAAGATTTTCTTTATGAGATTCATGAAGGAATTTGTGGAAGCCATGCTGGGGGCAGATCATTAGCCCACAGGGCCATTACCCAGGGGTATTGGTGGCCCTACATGCAAAAGGATGCCGAAGCCTATGTGAAGAAGTGTGAACAATGCCAAAGGTTTGCACCTTTGATACATCAGCCAGCTGCTGACCTGAACCCAGTATCCAGCCCTTGGCCGTTTGCCCAATGGGGCATGGATCTGGTTGGACAACTTCTCCAGGCAACTGGACAGAGAAAATACTTACTGGTAGCAACAGACTACTTTACGAAATGGATAGAGGCAGAACCTCTTGCCAAAATCCGAGATGTGGACGTCAAGAATTTTATATGGAGAAACATTATCACCAGATTTGGGATTCCAAGAGCAATAGTTGCCGACAACGAAACACAGTTTGACAGCAAACTCATCAAGAACTTTTGTGCAAAATTCAAAATCAAGAATTATTTCTTAACACCAAGTTTTCCTCAAAGCAATGGGCAAGCAGAGGCATCCAACAAAGTAATCCTGGATGGAATAAAGAAGAGGCTGCAGGCAGCAAAAGGAAAGTGGGTAGACGAATTACCCAACGTACTTTGGGCATATCGGACTACGCCCAGAAGATCAACAGGAGAATCCCCCTTTGCCATGGCTTATGGCATAGAAGCAGTCATCCCATTAGAGATCGGCATCCTAGGAATCAGAACCCAGGGAGTAGAGAATGGCACCAATGACGTACTCTTAGCCCGAGATCTGGATTTGTTGGAAGAACGAAGAGAAAAAGCTGCAATTCAGCTTGCAGTATACCAACAACAGCTCGCCAGAGCTTACAACAAGAAGGTCAATCCAAGAGATTTTCAAGTCGGCGACCTAGTCCTGAGAAAAGTCGTCGGGAACAAGAAGGATCCCAGGGAAGGCAAGCTTGGCCCAAACTGGGAAGGACCCTACAGAATTACTTCAGTATTAGGCAATGGAGCTTATCGGCTTGAGGACAATGAGGGCAAAGCACTGCCCAGACCTTGGAATACTTGTAATTTGAAATTTTTCTATCATTAGATGTGCATCATTTTTTGGCCGATATCATCAATAAAGTCTTTTCAGAATTCTTTCAACACATATGATGGATAAGATTATGCATTAATGTTTATTGAAGACATAATTAATGTGAACCTGAGTCAAACTCAAGCTCACATTGGGGGCAAAGAATAGGCCGAGATTATTCCTTAATTCACTTGTTGAAATTTGTAGCAATTTACAAGTTGAAGTTAAGCCGAGATTATTCCTTAATTCACTTGTTGAAATTTGTAGCAATTTACAAGTTGGAATTAAGCCGATTCCTTATCTTCACTTGTTGAAATTTGTAGCAATTTACAAGTTGAAGTTAAGCCGAGGTTATTGCTTAAGTTCTCATAAGCAATATGTGGGCTGCTTAACCCTAAGAAAGATGCCTAAACACTTGTTTACAAGTTTATGTAAACCGACATATGATCACCCGCTGAGGTATACAGAAATTTACAGGTTAAAATAAAGGATAAGTATATTATTTAAACACTTGTTGAAATTTGTAGCAATTTACAAGTAGGTTAGACCGAGATCACTGTTTGATACTTGCTGAAACTTGAGAAGAAACTTGCAAAGTTTACATTCAGAGATATATGTTTTATACTTGTTAAAATTTATGAAAAGTTTGCAGGTCAGTATCTTGCCGAAGTAAAAGTTTTATAGTTATACCCGAGGTATGTAACCCCGAGAAGATTGCACAAAGGAAGCAATATAACTATGCAAAAGCAATCAAACAGAACATCACAAGATTAAAAACATCCATAGAAAGAACAGTTGCAGATACATATTGAAAAAAGTTACGTCGGCCATAAGAAGAAGTTTTACATTGTCCAGAAATTAAAAGAGTACAAAGTGCAAAATACAGAAAAAGAAGGAAAAAGTAACAAAAGACATTTTTCAAGATTCTTCAGTGTTAACAGCTGCAGGGACTGGGACCTCGGACGATTCTGGTGGAACCTCCTCGGTGACCTTTTCTGCTTCAATCTCAGCATCAATCTCAGCCAGTGTATTGTCCAGACTCCTTTCAGCCAAAAGAAGGTCGGATGATAATTGCCCGATGGCAATTCCCTTAGGTGCCTCCCCAACCTCATCACCCTCCTCATCCAGGGTTAGATCCATAACTTGCTCAGTAGGAGGAGGGGACTTGGCTTCGATAGCATCCTTGGGTTTCCTCACCAAGGCCTCGTCATCATTTTTCTCTCCATCCTCATCCTCGGCATCAGCCTCAGTCTCTGATTCATCTTCAGCCTGACTTGGAGGAGGAAATGGTAAAGGAATGGCATCGGCATTACGAAAGGGCGAGTCAACAGGGAGATCAAGCTTTTTTATCAGGGACATCCAACCTAGGGAAAATCCCCTGTTGCATGCCTGCCTGACTTGAAGCTTATAATCCTCTGCGACATCGGCCATACCCTGGGCATAGGCCTTTTCATCAGCCTCTTTTACTTCGGCCTCCTTGGTGGCCAAGGCCTGCTGGAGCTCCTTCTCAGCCTGGGCCTTCTTAACTTCAGCCTCTTTTTTCTTGGCTTCAACAACTTTTTTAACGGCCTCAGCGGATTCGGCTTTCTCCTCGGCCATTTGCTGGGCCTTGGTGGCAGCTTCGGCCTGGTCCTCCAACCTCTTCATCTTTAATTCAAGAGATTTGATCTCTTTCTTCATGGAAAATACTTCCCTCTTCATATCAACCAATCTTTGACGATTTTCAAAGGATTGCATTGAAAATGAATGGGCGTGTTGGATAGCCTGAAAGAAAACAGAAGTGTCAGAAAATTTTCTCAGTAAGAAACAAAAGGAAAAATCACAAGTACAAACAGGAACACTTACTTGAACAGAGTGTTGGAGCATGAGAGCATAATTCTCATACTCACTAAGCCCCGCATTTCGTTCCAGATCGTTTGGGAGGAGGAGAGCAGTGCTAAGGGCGACACCAACGTTAATATCGTCGGCACTTTCACTGGCCATAATAGGCCTATCCTCCAGAGTTAGCTGAGGGGCCCATGGAACGACGGGCTTCTTGGACGCCGATGCCGTCGCAGACGATGACCTTGGCCTCTTTGACTGTGTGGACCCCGAGGGTTGGGTCTCAGCAGACCTCTTGGTGGAAACAGAGGTTGATTTTTTGCTCTGTGCCAGCTGAGAAATAGGCAAAGCATCCTCAACCTCGGCATCTGTAGCCTTGGCCTTGGGCTGAGCCTTTTTAACTCTCTTCGGCTTTGGTGGGGGCATTGATTGCGTTGGTACAGCGTCGGCGTCGGTTGGAAGGTCGGTGAGGAGATCTTGAACGACAGGCCTTGAACGAACCATCTCGGCAGTCTTTACAAGTCTTCGTCGACGCTTACGTTCTGGAATTGGTATTAAGTAGGGGGCCGAAGTGGATGGAAGATCGGCTGGGTCAGAGGTAGATCCTTGATCTGTTCGGGATGAAGAAGCAGTCATAGTTGTGGCAGTAGGTGGAGAGAGGCTTTTCTTCTTTGATTTCGGGACGTCGGGCAATGTGGATTTATATGTGGGGATAAAGTTTAGTAGCAGTGGAGCTTTCCGTTTGTGGATGGGAAGGTCAAGGAGTGTTTTCAGATCTTTTCCTGGGAAAAAGGATTGGCGAAAATTTTTCGGTGGCTGATGAAGATCTGCAGGACAAAGAAACAGACGTCAGAAATAGAAAATATTAAAAACTTAAATAAAAAACCACTAAGCGTTGGCACTGGGCTCTTACCCTTGCCCTCTGTAACTGTTCGAGGAAGAGGGTAGAGGTGGACATCTTCGTCTGGGCCAAATTCCCAATTTCCCGAAGCAATAAGAAAGTCATCCCCAGCCCCCTTGTTGGAGTCTGGAAGGTCGGTGACAATTTTAAATCGGGTAGATCTCGGCTTAAGGTAATAGACGAAGCCCCTATCCTTCAGATTAAGGGGATACATGGTCTAGCAGTACTGAAGGTCGGCCAGGGTGATTCTAAGATTCTCTTGCCTAGCTAAAGCTATAATACCGTTAATCACCCTATAAGAGTTGATAGTAAGTTGCATGGGGTTCAGCCTGTAGAAATGAAGAACTTCATGAAAAAGGGGATGAAGTGGAAGCCGAAGTCCACATTCGGTAAAAGCTACTATAGGAAAAGGCATTGTATGGTCTGTGGGCACGATGGTATCACTATCCCCAGCTAGCTTAAGGTGAACATCGGCTGGGATAGAGAATTCCTGCCTAAAGTATTCCAGTTTTGTTGGGGTATTTACCCTATGCCTCCACATACCCATTATGTCGGCTTAAACTAAGAAGAATGTGTTTCAAAAGATGGGCGTTTAAAGAAGGGTTGCAAGAACCTCGGCAAAGACCTAGGAAATGACTTATAAGGCTTGTTTCAGTTTTCCCTAAAAAATTGAAGGTTCTACACACAAATCCCAGGCCAAAGAACTATAAAGATCAAAATCGAAGGCACAGATCTGGAACAGATACGAAAAATAGAAAACAAAGACGACGTTTCAGAAACAAAGAACAGAGGTATGGTTCTCAACAAACGAAAGAAATACAAAAGTAAAAGGTCAAGAACAGTGGTAAGAAAAGCATTACAACGGAGCAAGTGTTCAAGATTTGAGTAAAATCATAGAATAGACACATCCAGATGAATAGTTCAGCAAACTAAAGGTTTGAACAGCGCAATAATGGCAGAAAGTAAACGAAAGCACATAAAAGAAATTGGGAATAAGAGGAACAGAGGCTTACCAGAACAAATGAAGCCGGAATGAAAGTCGCCGAGGTAAGGCAAACGTTTGCAGACAAGACAGAGCGACGAAAGCTTCGCTGGAATGGAAGAATGAAGGCAATTGCAGAGCTTGGAGCTAGAGCAATGGCGGGTTTTGAGAAAGTTTAGAGAGAGAGAGAGAGAGCCAGAAATCAGAATGAAAAAGTGAAGAAAAGAAAGAGGCAAAGAAGAGTTTTGTTAAAAATTTGAAACGGCGGCAAAATTAGGGCATTTATTACGCCTGGAGCAACGCACGCGTCAGACGGCGCAGACAAATGACAGACAGCTTTCTGGCATGTCACAGACACGCTCCAATGAAGACAAGGCACGTGAAAGGAACGGTTAAATGTGCATGACAGCTCATGCGCGTGATGGAGTACATTTTGATTCTTATTCTAAGAAGCGAACACGTCGGCTGGAAGTGGATTATCTCGGCTAAACAGTTTTTGAGCCATTACTCAGAAAAGAAATAATGGAATATATCTATGAAAAAAATTAGATTGATCTGATAATTGTAACATTTTCATTTTATTGTTGTGGGGATATATTTTCAGAATACCAACACGTGGCATGGTGACGCCGATGTGTCAGCCGAGGTGCCACGTGTCGTGGTAGTCAGGCCGAGATGATCTCGGAGTTGCCGAGGTTATCTCCGAAGATATCGGAATCCGAGATAAACAGATAAGGGACAAGAGTCCTAAGACGAAGAGGGGACTAAACCAAGATAAGGATAAAGCTCTTAGGGAGTTTATCTTTATCTCTTAAAGAGTCCAAAGTAAACACTGAATTGGAAATCATAGAAGTCATACTTCTAATAGGACTTGGATTGAGTATATTATAAAAGAGAGGCACCCCCGTGGGTCTAAGGTATGCAGTTTATGTTTTGAGTATTACGTTTAGCACTTGATTATCTTTGAGAGATATACTGACTTGATCGTTGGAGTGCCCCCGGGTGGAAGAACCACCGCCGGAGCCTTTTCTTTCTGTTACAGGTTGCTGAAGCCATCTATTTTGCCTGTGCTCTCCAATTGACCACTAAGCAAGCAGTGTGGTCAGATTTTCACCCACACAAAAAGATTAGGATTTTAATTGACAAAATTGAAAATTTAAGATTTATTTTGTTAAAAGGCTTAAACCCTGTAATTTTTTTTTTTTATTTCTTTTGTTGTAGTTGTCCCAATAATCTATATAAATTGCACTAAATAATTCCTTAAAAGACAAATTTTAAATTACATCAAGTGGGAGGAAAGAAAAATTCAAATTATACAGAATCTTTTGTATCCCTGAAATGGAGTGGATGCACTTGACGCAAGGGGGTCCAAAACTTAGACGAGTTCAACGACAAGAAATTGGTTCTGACAACCCAAAAACACTAAAGAAACATTAATAGAAAAGGCCTAAATATATTGGCCGAAAAGCAAAGAAAAATAAAAAGAAATTAAATTATACATTAGTTTCTGTAATTTAAGGGAAATATCACTTTAGTATTTGTAATTTCTATTTAAATAATTTAAAATTTACACTATTAATTTTGTTATAATATGATCCCTCTATTTGTGCAGTTAACATTTTAAACGTGCAAAATTAAAAGGACTAAAGTAATTTTTTTTAAAAAAAAAAAAACTATTTGTGCAGTTAACATTTTAAACGTGCAAAATTAAAAGGACTAAAGTAATTTTTTATTTTAAAAAAAAAAAAAAAATTCAAACACTATCAATGTAATTTATTTATTAAACCGATGATCTCTATAATTTTATTTACATTCCACTTTTCCCTACCTCCACTTTTTTGGTAAAACACTTTTGTCATTATATTTTTATTACTGGTCTAGATGGTCTCAATATCATGATATATAACAGAAAAATGAATGATTAGGGTTTATTTTTTTTGTTTTTTTTTTTTCTGTTAACTCCGTTTGTCTAACAATATTAAGGGGAGATGATTCAACTCGAAGTGTAATTACGGCTTTTTAATAAGGGAAGATGATTCAACTCGAGGTGCTTTTGGGCTCTCATGGCTCACTTGATAATTTAAAAGGAAAATTGCGAATCACTTGTAAGACAAAAAAAAATTACAAAGTGATAGAAAAATGTATAATTTGAATTCTTAAATTTGATAAGTCTTACCATTAATCTGAAATTTATTTGAAAACATGCACAAAATTGTAATTTTTTCTAATTTAAATTGTTTATATAGTAGGGTTTATTGAGAAAATTATTTATAAAAAAAATTATATTATTTGAATAACAATAATCACATAATTAGATCACATTTGTTAATTATAAAAAATAATTAAAAATATATTAAATAGTAAGTGCAATTTTAAAAATAAATTATTCATTAATGTAAAAATAAATATAATCTACTAGTGCGTGTTACATTAGCTCAATCTAATTTTGTATGTAGATAAGCTTCTTGTAGGCCCTATAATCACTTGACACGTGTCCATTCCACTCTTTGGAATGCTGCTGTGCCGGCACTCATCTGTGATCTTATGGGTTTATTTTGGCGTCTATTTTAATAATTTGAAACGTTTATATTTTAAAATATATTGAGTAAAATATATTTGTAAAAAATTAAGTTAATCGGATATCGTTAATTATTTCATCCACTCACATTTATATTTTCAAAAATAAATAATATTGTGATTTAAAATATTAAAATAAATACAAATATAAGTAGATGAAAGAATTAACGACATCTGATTAATTTAATTTTTTACAAATATATTTAGTCAATATATTTTAAAATATAAATAATTCAAATTATAAAATCCGATTCCGAAATAAATCCATAAGATCGCTCAATAGTGCCGCCTGTGCTAACGGCACAACGGCACAGGTGTCCTTTATAAACGAGGCGACGTCACATTCCTCTAAGGCCAAGTTTGGCAATTGTAAAATAATTTATCTTTTTATTTTTTTATCTTTTTTCTATTACATTATCTTTTTATTTTTTTACATATCTTTTCATAAAAAGAAAAAAAATACACTTATTTAAATCATCTCACACAATTCCAAATCTTTTTTGGCCTGATGGGCCCACATTCATCTAAATCTTTTATTGGCCTGATTGTAACATCTTTTATGGGCCTGATGGAGCCACTTGAGTTTTTGGTCGTCATGGCCCAAAACATTAAATGACGTCGACAATAAAAAAAGCTTCAACACTACAAAATTAATTCATATGCAAATAAAAAGTCAAAAATTATCATTTATAAGTATCATCTGTCTATCTCTCTCTCATTCGTGGCTCTAATCTTTTCCGACATCTGAGAAGAGTTGAATTGGAGGTATTATTCTTTCACCTATCTTTCACTCTCTCGTATATTTTTCTCTCTGCCTCTCCCACATGAAACAATGTTTTTTTTTTTATGAACATTGATTAAATATTTATAAGTTATTGATATCTATATTCGAGTCTTGTATACATATATGTCTGTGTTTACGTATGCAAAGGAGTTTTGTAATTGACGAGAGTGTGGAAGCCAACACTCTCATTGAGTTCTCTGGAGACTCCTCACCCACTCAGGGGTGGAGTTTGCTAGGATTTAGGATATGGGTGATTTATTTGATACATGTGTTGCTTACTTCCATATTGCCATCCCAATCTCTTTTTTTTTTTACTTATATTTTGTAGAATAATTATGAGTTTTTAGGATTGTTAGGATATGTGTGATTTCTGTGATACATGTGTTGCTTACTTACATGTACATGTAGCCATCCCAAACTTTTTTTTTTTTTACTTATATATTATATTTTGTAGAATAATTATGAATTTTTGTAATATTAATACAAATTATGATAATTATGTTACAAATGGATGCACCACAAAAAAAGTTTTATTTACAAATTATTAAGATTGTATAATGAATTATTATGATTATTTTTTAATATTAAAATATTACATATTGTTATGGTAAAAAATGTTATTAACTATTGTGATTTTGTTGCTAATTATTATAATGCAGTTTTGAAAGAACATATGGTATGTATTTTAAAGAGTATTTACCATAGTTTTGCTTGTTTTATTTCCTAAGAAAAAAATCCCAATTTTTTCATCTTTCATTAATTCGTACATGACAATTTTAAAATTTTGTGTACATGGTGCGATATGTAATTCATTACCTTTCATGTATTGTATAAAGTATGTAATATTACTTCTCATTTACATTTTTCTAGTATTAAATCACTGAAATTGAAGTTCATCAAATATATTTTTGTAATTATTTTTAGCTTAGTTTTAATGATTTGTTAATTTTAATTGTTTAAATTAAACTTGATCTGACCGCTTAGACCTACTTTATACTTGACTTTTGACCCCCCAATATTGTAATCCTTGCTTCGCCCCAGCACTCACTCATCTCCATCTTCATCAATCAGTTAAAAATCTAGGTATATTTGAGTTCTTGATGAATACTCTTTTCTTGATATATTAAATTTAAAAAATCTAGGTACTGTACTCTTTTCTTGTTTTTTTATTTTATTTTATTTTTAAGGTTTAGCGTTTCTTTGTTGCTTTATATTTTCTATTCTTCTAATCATGTCTTGATGAATCTGTATATTGTGTGTGTATGACACAGACACAATTTACTGATTTTGACCAGAATGTATAAATGTATCTGTATATTTCCTAGCTTTGAGTTCGTGAAATATTTCAAAGTCTATATATAAGCTTCGCTTTCTAAACCTAATAATGTATAAATGAGATTATTGATTGATGATTGAAAATGACATGAGAAAAATAATTAACTTAGATATTTTAATATATTGTCACACTATTAGATTAAAAAAGTAGGTTTAATTTTTGGGCTAGAGTAGCTTTACACTTTTGATAAATACACCATTTCACTTTCAGCAGTGCTACATAGTGGTATTTCACTTTTTTTTTAAAAAAATTAAAAAATAAGTAAAAGACAAAACAAGAAGAAGAAAAAGACAAATTAATGCTCATTTAGAGCTACACTTTTAGAGGTCTAAACCATTTTTGTTTCACTTTTGATAAAAATATATATATATATATAATTTGGTACAGGCCGTAGACCATGGAAGAACCTGATAGGGGGAGGCAGGGTCGGAGGCGTTTAATACGTCTAGCTGACCTGCAAAGGCCTCCACAAAGAGAAGGGACCAAAGTAATGGTGTTTTATAAACATGCGAAAAAAAGGTGGTACAAGCTGAAGGAGATTAATTTGAACAAATTTCAGAACTTTCTGCTACTTGAAATACACTTGCTTGAAATGGTAGGAGGACAAGTGGTAACCATTGGAGGGGTTACCACTGTTCCAGTCATAACGTACTCAAAATATGACGATGATGCAACCGAATACCGGTGGAAGTCGGAACCTTGGGAAGTGTTTCTTCAGAGTGTGAACCAAATCACGGTCAGACGCATCAACCACTAATTTGAATTTTATGATGACACTGCAACTGTTGTAATTGTTTTCAACCTTCTGTGTTGTTTTTTGGTGTCTATTTGGGTACTCTGCTGGTGTCTACTTCGTTACTCTCATGGTGTGTGAACAATGTTGTGTGTTTTTATGTGTGAAATATTAGTGGTAATTTGTGTTATGTATAAGACTTTATAAATTAAAAAAAAATTACTATAATTATCTTGAAATAATTTAATCTTTCGTCTTGTGGTATCTATGAAATTTATAAATTAATTTTTATGTTTATAACTTTTTAAATTATTAGTTTAAATTTTTTTTAAAAAATATATATAAATTTATTTAGTGCAATTTTGATAATTTGTAACAAAAAAAGAAGAAGAAATTAAACCTATTTAAATGAGGTTACATGAGTTATGACATACCTTTTCTTATATGAAAATAAACAAATTTAGAAGTTATAATGAAAACAAACAAATATACAATTTTATTATTAAATGTGAAGTAAGTGATATTTAACAATAATTGATATGATATTTCTGTTATTAATCTAATAATTTAAGTTACAATATTTTCTTTTAAATTTTTTTTATCTAATTTGATTTTAAATTTGAATAAAAAATTTGATTTGATATGAATTACTTTAACTTTTTCATTAAATTTTTTTATCAATTTTTAAAAGAACTTTCATTCTTATCCCAATTTTTTTTTCCTTTTCATCATTTTTGATGGAAAAAATAATAATTTCCAATGCTTCATCTTTTTAAATTTTTATCAAATATAATTTGATAAAAAAATATTAAGGGTTGAAGATTCTCTTAATTGGAATTATAGTGAAATAACATCATGAAATAGCGAAAGTTTGAGTATATGGTTGGTTAAAATGTATAATTTGATTAATTCTCTTTTTATATTTGTATAAAAATTGAAACTTATGACCACATTATTATAAGTCAGATTATGAAAAGTTTTTTGAGATGTCAAACATTTTTCATTTGTAAATATCCTACCTATTAAAAAAAAGAAAAAAAAATATGTAGCTTTTGAATATGTGTTTATCAATTTTATTTTATGGACATAAACAACTGATATTTCAATTTAAAAAATTAAAAAGTATAAAAAAAAATAGATTGGGTTTTTTGGGGATAAAAGAAGCCATCTAACTCCTCTATATGCTATTTCAAGATGGATTATTTTAATCACATAAAAAAATAAAAAAAAAAAGTATATTTAGAGATTATTCCTATATATTATGCTATTATATACAATTATAGCGGTAACAAATTATAACGATTCTAGTTTAAGACCAGACCCATGTGATATTCTGGATTCGAATTTCTTGGTTTTGTATGGTAGTTCTTGTCTTATTCCTCTTTTCCCTCATTGAGTTTGGCTATTGGGATATGTTGGTTGTGCTTGGAATAGGTTAGTACATTGTTTCTCGAAAACCTTATTGTCCAAAATTTTGCTCTTACGCTTGAGTTTCACTTCTTGCGCTCGAGCAGCTTTTGTGAACTCTCAGTACTTTTGCAGACCTACAAAAATATTGGGAGAGTGTATTCTACGCTCGAGTGGTGTTTTCTACGCTCGAACATTCATGCGCTTAAGCGGCCATTCTTACGCTCGAGTAATGGTCTTCTGTCTGTAAAACTACTGGAAGTGTGTATTTTACGCTCGAGCGTCACTTCCTGTGCTCGAGCAGTGACGCCTTTTTCATTGTGTCTTGACACTCGAGTGTCACTTTCTGCGCTCGAGAGGTAATGATTTTTGTGTCTAGACACTCGAGCGTTACTTCTTGCGCTCGAGCAGACTGTACGCATATCAGTTCATAAAAGTCACTTTTTACATCACCTTTTCATCTCTTTCTCTATCTCTAAACATTTCGAAACCCTAAAGTTGAGACCTTCTCTCTTTAGGACTTACTCTTTCTCTACAAATACACCAAGATCTACCCATTTTTCTATCTTATTCCCTTTGTTAAAAAGGTAGAGCTCACCTAGAGCTTTGTTTTCATCTGAATAGAGTTGGATTTCGACTTCCTTGTGGTTTCTCCAATATCTCTTTGGTCTTCTAATTTCGAGGTAGAGACATTCTACACTCTGTTATGATTTTTAACTTAGCTATTTGTTTTTTATAAATAATATTTTTAATTCAAAAGAGGGGCTTTCAAATGATTATACGGAAAATGATTGTAGAAGTGGGAATGCAGTTAAGTTGTGAATACATTGTTGATTTCGACCCTTGGGTTGGATTTTGGAAGAAAATAAGTTTTGCCCTAAATGTCCCAAATATTTACCTTGTATAAATAAATGGAATTGATGTTGGAAATGTGAAATTGATTGAATATTAATGTGGATGGTGGAGTTGGATATGTATTATCGCTCGCATTTTAAATTTTAGAAAGATTATCTGTATTAGAAATTTTATATCTGTTTAGAAATATCTATTTTAGGCTATCGGTAGAGAATAGTTATGATTGTTGTAGAAATTGCATGAGAATTAGGTGAATTGAAACTAATTTCTCATCTATGTGCATTGAACATTTGTTGCTCATTTAATACATTGTAAATGTATATGATTTTGAGAAAAAATGGTGAATGTTAGAAAGAGGTGTGTATCACCAAATTAAGTTAGCCTGTGTGTCCAAGGTGAAAGTCTCGAAAAACATGCGTATACATAAGTGCTGATTCCTACAGACGAAATATCCATAAAATGGCAAAGTAGCCCTTGTATAGGCAACATTTACATGGGTGCCGTTTGACGGTTTCTAGCAGACTATCCTTGAAATGTTGTATCGATTTGAGAATTCCCCATTGTTTCAAATAGTAGAGAATATGATTTGAGAATTGTGAAGTAAATTGAGCATGGCATGATTTTGAGAAAGAAATGTAAACCATTTTGACATGAGCATTGCATATGCATTTCACCCCCCTTATATCTTTGTTAAGATTCATATATTGTGTTAGATTATTTCTATTGGACTTTGGCTCACCCTATTTGGAGAAAATCACTTTTCAGGTATTGGTGATATGCTTCCACCAAGGGTTTAGCTTGGGAGGATAGTGGAGCTGAAGACTCCGTTTTGTTCTTTTGTATTCACTTTTGTACAAGGTTAAAGATTTATTTGTATTGAGCATAAGACTCGCTTTTAATGTACCAAATCCTTGACTTAGAAAGATGTAAGCCTTTAGGGCATATTGTAGACATCCCATTTTTGACGGCCCTTACGACTTGGATGTCCTTGCAAGTACACCTGATGATGAGTCTGTTTGCTCGCCGAGTGCTCGAAATCCTCAGCGGAACGCCACAACTTTGAACCTTTCAAACCTTGCATTTATTTTGTCCCATTTTTGGACCATGTCTTGGTCTTTCCATCCTACAATCTTTGGTGGCCTGTCGGCCATCCGTGGAGGCTGTTGGCCATCATTTCTTGTCTGCCGGCCATTGATCTGCCTTTCCGGGCATCAATGATGCCTTGCCGGCCATCACTGATGGGCGGCCGGCCACCAGTGTTTTCTGCAGATATTTTATGCCAGCTGTGTCAGTTGGTTGCACAGATGCATACATCTGTCCACACGTTGAGGGTTGGATCTCCTTGTATAGATTTCATAATTTCTATATATAGGGAACCCCTCTCTCATGTGTGGAGGTTAGAAAATTTTAGACTCGAAAACTTTTCCCTCTCTTTACAATTCTGTCTCTTTCTACAAATTCTCTACACTTTTCCTACTTACACTACACTTTTGCACATACTTCCTTAACCAAAGTTGATCAAGTTTGAGTTGAGGTTTCTTGAAGCCTTCTTGGAGCTCTTAAAGTTGGTTTTGGCTTGAATTGTTGCCTAGAATCACTCTTCTCTTCAAGAGGTATAATACTAGCTTTGTTAGCTTGCTTTGAATACTTTTTTTTTATATCTTTTCAAACTGTTTTTGGGCTATTTTTGTGCTGTAAAAAACTCTATTTTTATGGGCTGAAATTGGTGTTTTAGGCTATTTAAGGTTAGGGAGGTGGCTCACCCTTCCTGATTCCTTGTTTGTAAAGCCTTTGCAACTTTGTTTCCCACTTTCAAACCATTTTTTTTTTTTTTGGGCTTTTGAACACTGAATTTTAGAGTATTTTCAGTGGTAAAAATTATGTTTTAAAGTCAAAATTTGGAGGGGTTAGCCTCCCCTCCTTGTGTCTTGTTTGCTAGCCTAGTTGGTGCCATGCTTTAGGTTATTTTTCTAGCGTGAAGTTAGGTGAGGTGGTAGTGGTGTAGTGGGTTAGGTTTAGTGGAGTAGGTTTAAGTGGGTGAAGTAGGTGGAGAGTAGGTGGATTTTAAACTCTGTTTTGGATTGGTTGTTGCATTTGAGTCTTGTTTTACATGCTTGTAGTGTAATAGTCCTCACAAGTTTGGTGTTTTAGGCCATTAGACACCCCTTGTTTGAGTTGATTGTATGTTTTTAGAGCTTTTCATACTTAATTTCAGCACTAATCATCTCTGCAACCTTCCTCCTTTCTTGGCTTTTCATTTTGCTTTGAAAGTGGTTTCAAGTCGTTTGTTTGCCTAAATGTCAAATTGAGGTTTCATACTTAATGGTTTAATCCCTTAAGGGGTTCATTACCAACGGTATGATGCTTCTTTTATGCCCCAAAGCAACTTGTGTTTTGAGCCCTCTTTCCATTAGAGGACTTTAATTCACCTTTTGGACTTAATTGGATTAAAGAATAGTTGGTAAGTTAAAATGAGTAACTAACAGCTTAGGATTAAAAATTAACAAGATAATAACTTGTGTGTTGTGTGTTCCATCGGACGTTAATTGAACACAAGAAAAATTGGGACATTTCATACTCAAAGTGATAAAATGTGTCGAGTTTCCTAGGTCTCCATTGCCCTTGATCATGCATGATAGGGCGATAGTCATTGTGTCTCTTGTGTTGCATTTATTGAGCTTGCACATCTTGAGTCACAAGCCATTATGCAATGAAATTGCTTGAGTTGGTGGTTTGTGACTTAAGTTCACAACTCCTTGGATTTTTTCATGAAAATGAGGGGTGAGTTGTGCAGACAACCCTTGAGAATACCCTCTTTTTGCTCCGTTTGTCCTCTGTTGCAGCATGGTGAACTAGTGCATCAGTGGTTGGCAGGTGGCCGGCAATCTTTGCCAGTGGCCAGTTGGCCACTGATGTAAATCTCAGCAGAATGTTGATAAGGTGGAGCAAAATGGTTCTGGAAATGTTCAACTCTGCAAACAGAGGCTTTCGAGAACAAAACAGAGGTCTTTTCGGGTGATATCCGAGTATGCTCATGCACATCTTCCATTTCCTGAGGCAGAGCAGTGGCAAAGTAGCTTAATTACTTAGCTTACTTGCACTTGTGTTGTTATTTAATTAGTTAGCTTACTAGTCAGTTAATTCAAGTGTTGTAATAATTAGTTAATTAGTTAATTAGTTTAACTATTTATTCAGTTTTGTAATAATTAGCTTTATTTATTTGTTAGTTGGCTTAGTTTATTCATTCGGACTGTCTTTCGTGAGAATGTAATGTAATAATGTGCATGTCTTCCAACCCCACGTCTTTCTCCCTTTTACTTAACCGCTTTTGATGGTTAGATTAGGAGTATCACATTTTCAATTAGCATATCTTATGCTTACATACATTCATCTTGTCTTGCATGCACCGAAGCTCGGTGCATCATTCAAACTGCATTGTCAGTTCAAAAACTTTCTTTGAATACGTGTTTAATTGCATGTTATCAAATTGCCTCTATGTCAAATTAGTAGCCGAGCCTATTAATTGCATATCGCATGTGTTGCATTAGTCATCTTGTATAGCTAGGAATCATGCATTTTTTCTAACTATTTTGTTTTGTCTTAGCTTGGAGTACTAGGTGAGTTTTTAGTGCTTTAGCATACTTGCATGAATGTAAGTGATTACCATGTCTGGCATGCTTGTCATGAGGCTAAATGCTTAATTGATAACTGTTTGAATGCCTGTGGATGAAGGCTTGTTGCTTGAATTGGAACGATTCAATGAATGTACGTTTTAAGCCCATTTTGTTAAGTGGCAAATTCACAAACTTTAAGCCCACTTTGTTTAGTGGCAAATTCGCAAACTTTAAGCCTACTTGAGGTGGCAAATTCAAACTTTTTTCGAAAAACAAACATGAAATTGAATTGTTCCAATTCGGGCAAACTAGTCTATACTTGCTTGTGCACATCACTTAGTAATGCTAGCCTAATAAACCAGAACAAAAAAATATAATGTTGATAAAAATCATATCATGATTAGTAGAGGCCGATCTTTGATCGGGCGAGCGGGGCTGTCAATTCATGACATTTCACTCTCGTACCTATGTTCCCGAGCCAAGGTAACTTTGGTGATGACGGACATTGTAGACACTCCATTTTTTACCGCCCGCAAGACTCAAACGCTTGGTTCAATGCACTCAATGATGAAAGTTGAATTATGAATTTGCAGCGATTCAGAATCAACCAGGCTTCCGAAATAACCTTACATCTTCAACATTTATCTTGTTTGAACCATTGGGTTTCATTTTTGGACCATTTCTCACCCTAAGCTAAGTTTGAACCAAAAAAAACAGGGGAGGCCATCAAGGCTCGGCCGCACATCAGTGATGGCCAGCCGTAGCTATGAATGGTCGGCTGGCCTTCGATTGCGATAAACACTATTCTGGGCGGGAGGCCACCAACTGTTAATTTTTGAAGATATTCATCACCTTTTGAGCTCAAATTCTATAAAACCGAAGCTCTGGGATTGTTTTGAGGGTTGAACAAAATTCTAGAAGAGATATATGTACCTTGAGAGCCCTTCACTCCTCCTTCTTCCATTGCAAGTTATCTTTGAGCTAATCTAGCTTGCTTACACCACCTGTATACATCATATACAACCTTGTCTTACCATCCTAAAGCCTTGGTTGATGTTGAGGAAGTGTAATTCAAGCTTGCGAGTGCATTGAAGCTAAGTTTGAAACTCCAAGAACAAGCTTACTTCTTGAAAGGTATAAGCTTGTTTTCTCTTCTCTTCCCTTCATTTCTATCATTTACTTCATTATTCTTGCTGTTTTGGTTGGTTTTGAGTTTGTTTAAAGTGTTGGAGTTGGGTTTGAAGAGTTACCAAACGAGTAGAGAGAACTTGCTATTTCTACAACTTTACTTATAACTCAAACCTTCTCATTTTCACCCTTTTCCTTTGATATTTACACTGATTTTCAGAGTTTTTGAAAGACTAAAAACCATGTTTTGAAACTTCAAAAATGGAGGGGTTAGCCACCCCTCCTTATCCTTGTTTACTAGCCTTAATTCTCATCTTTATTGTCTAACTTTTCAACCGGTTTTCATGCATATTTTACCTCTAATTTTCATGTATTTAGGGCTATTTTTAAGATTTTCTAGGCTTTTTCAATTGGTCCATGCCTTGTTTGATACACTTGTGGTCCCATTAGTCTCATTAAGTTAGCATACTTCTTGTTTATTATGCTTTCTTTGTTCATTTTCCATGTTTGGAGCCTAAGTTGGTTAATCAATCAATCATTCCATATCTTTCATTCATGAGAATGGTTTCAACCGATTGAGGTTGTTCAATGCATGTAAAGGAGACCTACATTTAATGGCTTAATCTCTTCGGAGATTCATCGTCAACGATGTAGTCTCCTTCTCATGTCTTGGAAGGACCTTTTGTTTGACATCACTTCTTATTTAGAGGACTTAAACATCACATTTGGACAAATGTACTAATGAATGGCAATGACTAAAGCAATTGGTTTAAAACTTGAATCAACACACTTAAAGAAAATAGCTTAAATAGCTTGAACTTGGCTGGATGTTATGCCAAGTTTCTTGTGTCAAGGGTCATCAAGCATCATTTCATGGTGTTTTTGATGTCCTCGAAGCGTCTTAACTTCCTTTTTTGAGTTCATTCTATGACAAAAAGGGAGGGGTGGTCCATTTGCATTACATTCATTGATTTTTGGTCAAAAATGATATCCGAGATCATCAAGTGATCATATTTCTCATTGATGGTTTTGGAGTCAATCTCAACCTTCTCTTGAGGCTTTCCCATGACAGCGAAGGAATGAAAGACAAATAGAGCTCGAAAATGCTCTATCTGCACTGATTTCACCTCAGAGCAAAAAAACAGAGTTTTGCACCAAATCAATGCACGGTCGGCCTTCTGTAGCCCAGCCGGCCATCAATAATGCACGGCCGAGCCTTGGTGTGTGGCTAGCAGTGCAATTTTGCAGAAATAGAGGCAGTGGCTGAAAGTGAAACAGAGGTAGTCTGGGCAAACAGAGTAACTTTCAGGTGATGTGGATGCAACCTCCATCCATCTTTCTTGGTGCTCATATCGAATGTGTTTGATCGTTTAATTGCTTCATTAGCATAGTGAATTGTGTTGTAATATTTAATTAGCCTAATTAGTTGTAGCTAATTAGCTAATGTTATAATATTTAATTAGTTTAACCTAGTTAAATTCTTAATTAATTAGCTTAGATAGTTAGTTAATTATTTATTCCAAGTGTTGTAATAATTAGTTAATTAGTTTAACTATTTATTCAAGTTTTGTAATAATTAGCTTAATTAGCTTAGCTCAGCTCGGTTAGCTAGTTTATTCATTCGGACTCTTCTTCGTGAGAGCGTAATGTAATAATGTGTATGTCATCCAACCCCACGTGTTTTTCCCTTTTATTTACCCACTTTTGATGGTTAAATTAGGGACATGTTTCAATTAGTATATCTTATGCTTGCATCCATTCATTCGTATTGCATGCATTGAGGCTCGGCGCATCATTCAAACTGCATTGTCATTTCAATACTTCTTTGAATACGTGTTTAACTGCATGTTATCAAATCAATCCATATGCCATACTAGTAGCTGAGCCTATTAAATTGCATATCACATGTGTTGCATTAGACACTTTGTATAGCTAGGAAACACGCACATTTTTCTAACTTTGTCTTCTTAGCTTGGAGTACTAGTTGAGTTTTTAATGCTTTAGCATACTTGCATGAAATGTGAATGTTGCCATGAGGCTAATTGCTTAATTGTTAAACTGCTTGAATGCCTATGGATGAAGGCTTGTCGTTTGAATTGGAATGATTCAATAAATGTGCATTTTAAGCCCACTTTGTTAAGTGGCAAATCAGTTTTAAGCCCACTATGTTTGGTGGCAAATTCAAACCATTTTCACAAAACAAACATGAAATTGCGTTGTTCCAATTCTTGCAATTTTAGTCTATACTTGTGTGTGCGTATCACATATTAAAGCTAGCCTAACAATCGAAATAGGAGCACATAATGTTTATAAAAATCATATCATGATTAGCAGAGGTCGATCTGTGATCGGGCGAGTAGGGGTGCTCAATTAATGACATTCCCCTCTCATACCTAAGTTCCCGAGCTGAGGCAACTTTGGTGATGACGGACACGTGGCCGTTGGCACAAGTCATGGGTTTTCTAAATTTCTCCAAAATACAATATTTAGGTGGCGACTCTGTATCTGGCAAAGCAGTCCAATTTTGGCACTTTTGATTCAAAATTAATTTTCCAAAACGATTTATCAAATTTGGACTCTTTGGTGTTTATCAGTTTCACATTGCACTTGTGAGATTAGATTCAAAACCGCGAGAGTTCGAACTGCAGGGCTTCTTTTCGAGCTTCCGAAAGGGGGCGCGAAAAAGCCGAGCTACAGTTTCTGGTGACTCTGCTAGGGATTTAGAGAAATTGACTCGAACTCATGATATGATATTTTATCTACACTTATGCGTTTCTTTGCATTTTCATTTGTATCGGTGAACCTAAGTCATAGTGTTTGCCATCTGCTATTCATGAACGGTTTGCCGAAGGCTTGCTCAGAAAAGCTTCCCAAAAGGCTGACCGGTTGCGGGCTCTGCCACGATGGGGACACAACCCTTGGATCAGGACTACTGCAGTACCGTTTGATCCTCCTTTCACTTCTCGGTGTTAGGAGTGAGAGGTATATTAGGTAGTCTTATAATACGTGTTTGACCAATCAGCCTAGTTGCATCTCGAAAGCCGTAGAGACTGTTTCAAACTAGAACAGGTTGCTTTCCTAAATTCAAGATTGTGTGAAACACTTCACGTGAATAGCCCTAGCTCTTGACAAAACTAGGACAGGGTAACCTTACCCCATCATAAGGGTGTTTTGGCTCTCACTTAACTAATATGTGCTTTTAGAGTGAAAGTCTACAGGAATGTATGTATCATTTGTAAGTTTGGGTATCAGTTTTGGGGGTTAGAAATCAGTGTTGAGTACAGTTCTACAGCTTTTGTTTGCAACTGTGTGTTGTTAGTATCTGAGCTAAGGTGCTATGCGATTTCTGATTTTCGCTTTCCTTTTGCTTTATTTCTTTTTGCAAGGTAATTAATCACAATTGCTTCGGATAGTCCTGTTACCCCCCAAGTACTTTGAACCCCGCGTAAGAAGACTTTACAGATCTGGGGATCTTGTCAGGGGACAGCCAGTGTTTGTTTCACTCCTACCGGTTACCAGATGAAGTAGGGCTAGGCATAATTCACCAGTCTAGTAGTCACCTTTTACTTCGCCTACAACCAGCCAGGCTCAGTCTTCTACTTCTACTTCAATGAGAGAGTATTCGCCAGTTCTGATGGCTCAACATCCCCTGATAGGCATGGAAGACATGCTTCGTCAACTTCAGCAGACCATTGAAACCATGTAGCTAGATGCCGCCCGCCAAGCTAAGGTCACAGCTCACAAAGCGGAAGTAATAAATAGGCTTCAGCAACAACAACCACAACCGGTAGTAGCATCTGTATCCCATGTACCTCCAACTGGTATTCCAGCACCTGGAGTCACTATCAATGTCCAAGAGACTTTGGGCAACCTTGTAGACTTCATTCCACCGCAAACCTCCAAGGTAACAGCATTCCAGACTGAGGCGCCATTTGAATTCGAGGTTGACCCCACTGCATTGAAGGTCAATAAGCTAGAAAAGCTCTTCAAGCGGGCATAGGGCATGAATTCAATCCCTGACATTGAGGATGGATACACAGATTCTGCAGTAACTCTGCCGGACAGATTCAAGATGCCGCACATAGACCAGTTTGACGGTTCTGGGGATCCCATGGTCCATTTGCGTTTATTCTCTAATATTCTACGACCAATGGGTCTCACTAGACTTCAGAAGCTGTCGTTTTTTGGCTGGACCTTGTCAGGTATAACGGTCATTTGGTATGCAAAGTTGGAAGACTCTGTGAAACGGAGCTGGAAAGAAATGACTGAGGCCTTCATCACGCAGTACTTCTACAATACCCAGATCGAGGTCACAACTCGTGATCTTGAAGTGACCCGTCAGAAACCAAATGAGGGCTTCTCAGACTTTGTAACGAGATGAAGGGCCAAGGCCTCTATGATGACTATCAAGCCGTCTGAGAAGGATCAAATACGAATGGTGGTCTGTAATCTGCAAGGGAGATTGCTACAGAAGATAATAGTCTTGCCACTGTTTAGATTCGCTGAGCTCCATGAAATAGGGGTTCAAATCGAAGATCCGATGAAACAGGGGTTGATAGACAATGAGAAGGAACAGCCCAAGAGGCCCTTTACATGCAGTTCCAATGTAGCCGCGACTGGTAGTACCTCTGCGCAAGCTTCAGATGTGAGTATGGTCACCACCACACCCAAAAATGCTAACCCTTTTACCAATACATCCAATACAGCTCGACAAACCTCAACTAGCCAGGCCCGATCTCAAAGGGTCTTTACCCCGCTCTACTTATCTTTATCCAAAGCCATAGGGGTCCTGATAAAAAAGGGACATCTTAAACCACTAGAGCCTCGCCCTTTACCCGATCCTCTCTTCCTGAGACACAACCCGACTAAATATTGTGCTCTTCACCAGCAGCACGGTCATGACACTGATCAATGTTATAGGCTGCGTTATGAGATTCAAGATCTCATTGACAATAAACTGATAGCGCCTTCCCAAATACCCAATGGCACTACAAATCCTCTCCCATCACATAACAAAGTCCCTCCACCCCGACACATAAAACTCATCCACACATTGGTCGTCCTTATAACCCCAGTATATATATCACCCCTTCCCACTGTAACAACCCTCGTCACTGTTTACCGATTAACCACTGATTACCGTTAAACTGAAACTGATTATGAATGATAAGTGAACTGAATAAACTACTGAACTGACTGACTGAAATTGAAACTGAATTGACTGAGTATACCTGTTTAATTGTAATTCTATCTATTTGGTTACTTGATTATCTGTTCGTGTTTTTATGGTTAAATTGCGAATTGAAGGCCTTATCGGCGGCCGAACCGGAAACCGATTAATGTTTTATGATCATCGTGATTTATGTGAATTTATGGTGTAATTACCTGAAAACTGATTAGGTATGATTAAATTGGAGTAATTAAGCCAAATTAATAGAGTTAGACTTATTTACCATTAGGCCATTGAATGGACCACTACCTAATATCTTTTGAGCCTTATTACACTTAGGTACACATTTGTTCAGCCACATTTGAGAAGCAAAACCGACTGAGAGAGAGAAGTAGAGGAACTTAGCTTCATCTTGAATTTTGTCTTGAATCTTAAGGAATTGAAAGCTTAAGTGCATAATTGAGCCTCTAGACTTGTAATTGAGGAACCTAGGTATGAATTTCATCCTCCTTATTGTGTATTTAAGTCCCTTCTAGCATGGATCATGGTAGTTAAAGAGCTAAGTCAAGAATTGGTTCAAAAGTGTTGAATTGAAGCTTAATTATTGCATGCATGGTATACTCTTGCATTTTAGAGCTTGGTCTTCATAAATTTGCCACATGCATGTTTATAATTTTACATTAGACCATGAATTCATCTTGTTTTTGAAAGAGTTAGCTCATTTGAGCTTGTATTTAAAGCTTTGAATTGGTTAGATTCGTGCATGTTTGCATGTTCCTCATATTCATGGAAATTGGTTTGAATGGGATTTATTTGAAACACCCTTGGGCCTTGATTTTACAAATTGAGCTCCGAATTATGTTAAAGTATGAGTTTTGATGTGTTTTCTGGAAAATTGGCCCAAGAGGATCGAAATTTATGGTTTAAAACTTGATTTTGAGCTTGAGGTTCAAATTTGGAATTTCCAGAATTTGGACTCACGCTCGAGCGGGGTGACTGACGCTCGAGCGTGGAAATCGTGCTCCCAGCACTTTGTTCTGTTTTGAAGTTCGCTCGAGCGGAATAATTGACGCTCGAGCGGAATAATTGACGCTCGAGCGGGACATTGTGTCTTATGCTCGAGCGGGTGTCGAGCACCCAATCGAGCGTGATTTTCACCTATCCAGCACTTTTGACTATTTTGCAGAACGCTCGAGCGGGTAAGTCTACGCTCGAGCGAAAACCTTTGTCTGCATGTCCGCTCGAGCGGAGTAACCTATGCTCGAACGTGACCCCTGTTTTCTAAAAAGTCTGAAAATGCTTTTAAAGTGCATCTTTGCATCCTCATCTCATTCTAGGCATTCTTAGGCCTAGTTTAAGGCATCTTAATGAGGATATAGATGTAGAACACACCAAGGCAATTAGGGATTAAGTTATTATATTTCCCAACTGTGTGGCTTAGTGTGTGTTCAATCTGTCACTGTGTAGGGTTGGCGACTGGGGACGCGCTCTAGCTTTACTGTAACCCAGAACTCTGTGAGTAACAACTGTGTAAAGATATGTTCAAAATGATTATCTTCTGAACAATTGAACTGTACTGCTTTCTGAACTGATTACTGTTAATTGAATGAATGTATGTCCTATATTCTGAACTGTATTGTGGCATCCTTAGCAACTACTGTTTACTGTTACTATTACAGAGATCTCTATCGGTTCCCTCGTTGGAACCACTACTGTTACTGACTGATGGCCATCATTTACTGTTCGGTCTTTTAAGACCTACTGTTTACTATACTGTTATGCTAATGGATGTACCACATATGACTGTACTGACTGAACGACTGAAATACTAATTTAATGAACTGTTTTCATTACTGTAAGGACATTCATTCCTAACCCCTTTACGCATTGTGTTATTCACTGGGCTTTAGCTCACTGCTCATATATATATGTAGGTGTACACGCACCAGACCGCAGCTAGGAGCGTCGGGGTAAACTCCAGTTTTGTTGAGCCAACCTATGTGCCTCAATGCGAGGTTCCGAGCCTGTCAAGCTACGGCTTAGGGGTGTTTTTAATTTCCCCGTCTGTCTCTGTATCTGTTTTGCGCGACTGTTTAGACTGTTACTGTACTGTTTAATAGGGATTAGGTCCCTGACTGAATGATTGTACATATGTACATACTGTTTTGTCTGACTGTATATATTTGAATGAAAAGTCTTTTTGCATTCAGACTGTCACAGCTCATTGGACATTGTTTATTTACTGTATTGGCTTCCGCCAGCCCCTGTACTTTGTATTACTATATTACTGTTAAGCAGGCCTTCGGTAATCTCGGATTACCGGCCGGTTACGGTGCTAAATCCATAGGGGCGAGTTTGGGTCGTGACACCTACCTACCTAAACCGGTGTTGTTCATCCTTAAGAGCACGGACTTGTGCACGATGAACACATCTGCACTCCAATCCGAACCTGTGGTGGTGACAATGGTAGATGAATAAAGTTTGGCCTTGGTGGAAAATGTCAATCCGTTGCCCGAGGGCTCTAAGGACTTATCTGAAGGGGTGTACAACCCGTAATGCAATATTGTGCCAATCAACCAAGCTAAGTCGGAAGTGGTGTTGCCGACTGGAATGGAGGTCAGTGTAGTTTGAGAGGATGGCCCAAGTCAGGGATTAGATGATCTGGCCGACCTAGAGGAGGACAAACAATTTGCAGTTCTTTGAGGAGCAAGATCAATGGGACGTACATATTGATTGGTTTGATCTGAACGGGTCGACAGACAATTCTGGGTGGCTAAGTGATGAACCCGATATAGATGAGGGAACTGAATTGAAGCCGGAAGAACAGAAAGCGAAAATCGCTGCAATGGCCAGAATGACTGATAGGAAGGGTAAACTATCGGAAAACACCGGTGTAGAACAATTGGTTCAGGAGCTGAGCATTATTAGCACTATACATACAGAGCAAGAAGTCGCACTAAAGTGTTTTGAGCAAGAAATAAGTGAAAACAACCAGAGAACTGGAAAAGCCTAACACCCTGCGAGGGAGATTTGTGACGAGAAGATAATTCAAGCGGAGTTGGACAAATGCTTGTCGGCTGCCGAAAGAATCTAGTGGGATGACGACGGCCTACACTTGGTCCATACTGATGAGGATTAGGGTGAAGACCTTCCCGACAACAATTGGTATGTGGAAGAGGTCGACCATATGACAAGAAGTGGCCGATATTTCAAACCACCGCATCTGGACCAACCTGAAGCCTTTGGGAAGGACAAAGAGGTAGAGAAACAGAAAGAAAAACTATTAGAAGAAGAAGCTGCATTGAAGTAGTTGAAAAAGATTCAAGCTGATATATCTATCTAGGGTATACTTATGGCTTCGCGAGTGCAAAGACAAGCTGTATTGTCGGCGATGGATAAAGCTAAGTTGTCTATCGACACCACCTCGGAACAACTGGTGGGATTAGTCTTCTTGGGAGGTGCTGCGCTAACTCTGACCTTCTCAGACAAGAAATTGCCGCCGGAAGGCTCTACACACAGCAAGCCTCTATACATATTAGTGGAGTGTCGAGAAAAGTGGGTACCAGTGGTATTGGTAGATACCAGGTCAGCCATCAACGTCTGTCCGTCGCGCACAACTTATGCCATCGGTTTGAAACCGGCAGATTTTGTGCCTACAGCCCAGGTGATTTGGGCATATGACAATACAAGCAGAGAGGTGATGGGAATAGTACAAATCAGAGTACAGGTTGGCCCAGCTCAACAGGATATTGAGTTTCATGTCCTGGATGTTCTGGCCACTTTCAACTTACTACTTGGGTGACCATGGCTGCACCAAGTGAAAGCTGTCTCTTCCACCCTCCACCAAATGCTGAAGTACCCCCATGGAAAAGGGGTGGCCATAGTCTTCGGGAATTCATCTATATATCCTCCGCCAGAGGTCACTACACCTGTTCTGGAGATTATGCATGGCGAAGAGGATGTTTTCCTTTCGGGGTTTACCTTGGCTGAGGCCCGAGTAGTGCAGAATAGCTTGGCTGTAGATGAGGGCTCGTATGTTAGCGCCCAATCTGTATACTTCATGAACAAACTCCAACACATGCCAGGAATGGGGCTAGGAAGGAGTGGCCGAAAAGGCATCACTACATAGGCCGATGTGCCACATAACCCGCATGCCTTGGGTCTTGTGCCTTTAGTCTTGGCTAAACGCCCACTAGAGAAGACTGGATTAGAAATGGGAAAGAGATGGCAGGAAGAGCTAGAGCTAAGCAGACCGGCAAGCGCTATGAACTTGTGCATGGACCAATCCGGGGAACCCTGAATGGTTATTTTGTTCGGGAGGGTGAAGACTTCCCATTTTTTGGTTTCCCCAAGCTCTAGTTCAACTCTGAGAGGCGACGAGTTCCTAGTTTTGAGATTTTCTTTGACTTGCAGCTGTAAGACAGTGATACAGAGAACAGTGATACGGAGGAACAAACTGAACTAACCGCTGAAGCTGCGAAGAGCATAGAAAGTGATTCTGACAGCAACGAGCTTCAAGTAGGAGCAGCACTGGCATGTCTCCTTTTGGATCCTTCGATCGAATCAGAGAGCTTGGGGGATAACCTGACAGTTTCCACGATCGGGGACCAACCGGGTATGAACCCTTCTAGCAGTATCTTGGATGCATCTAACGCACCATCCCTCATTTGGCAACTGGAGGAGGGCTACCTGTCCAGCAGTTCGGAGTCGGGTAGTGAACCAGAATCTGATTCCACAGAGTCTGTGGAGTCGGAATTAGATTCCGATTCTTCTGAGTCTGGGTCCGGTATTCCTGGGGTTGATAGCCCGGATGCTGAGGTTTTGTCCAGGTTATCCTTTTCCTTGTCTTTTGAGTCAGTTGTAACAGAGGAACTGGATAAGCTTGACCTTGTGAATAAGAATGCTACTACAGATTCTGAGTATTTCTCTGTGCCTCTTGTTTATTGCATTGATCATGCCTTTCAAAATTTTGATGAAAATGATGAGAAAGGAATTCCTTTGGTTTTGAAAATTTTGATTAATCGAGAAGATGAGATGTTTGCAAAACCTCTCATTGATGAAATCATTGCTATTAATGTGGATACTGAGAAGGATCCGCGTCTAGTCCAGGTCGAGTCCACGTTATCTTCAGAGGAGCGCGAGCGCTTAGTTGCTTTATTAAAAGATTTCAAATGTGTTTTCGTGTGGTCCTACGAAGACATGCCTGGAATCGATCTTGAGATTGTACAGCATCGGATCCCTCTTGACCCCAAGGCTCGACCCATCAAATTGAAGTTGCGAAGAATATGTCTAGATTAGGCACTGAAAATCAAAGAAGAGGTCACCATGCAGATAGACGCAAGGTTTTTGCTAGTATCTGAGTACCGGACTTGGTTAGCCTACATTGTTCCAGTGCCGAAAAAAGACGGCATAATTCGGGTGTGTGTGGACTTCAGAGATCTGAAAAGAGCCAGTCCGAAGGACGACTTTCCTCTGCCGCACATCAATGAATTGGTGGACTTCACCGTAGGCCATGCATTGCTCTCCTTCATGGATGGATTTTTCCTGTATAACAAGATTCTGATGGCACCCGAGGACAGAGAGAAAACTGTTTTCACTACGCCATAGGGAACCCACTGCTATCGGGTGATGCCGTTTGGGCTAAAGAATGGCGGGGCTACCTATCAAAGGGCTGCAACCAATATTCTGCAGGATATGATCCATAAAGAGGTCGAGGTGTGCGTAGACGACATGATTGTCAAGTCCAAGGAAAGAGATGGCCACTACACCGTCTTGAAGAAATTCTTTCAACGGATCAGAGAATACAGACTAAGGTTGAATTCGCAGAAGTGTACTTTTGGTGTAACAGCAGGGAAAATGATGGGTTTCTTGATCACATAGAGGGGCATCGAGGTAGATCCTTCCAAAATCAAGGCCATCCTAAAAATGCCACCACTAAGGATTGAAAAAGGAGGTGCTAGACTTCTGTACTAGAGACAATCAAAGCAAGGAGACTGCACAAAGAACTGGCAACTGGATCAAAGTAGACTAGAGGATTACCTATTATTATTTATATTTTTGTAATGAAACAATACTGTGGGATGTGTTGTGTTTGTATTTGTGATTTTTGTAAAAAAAGATAGAAGCACACTTATAGTTATGGTTTTTGTATATGGAGTTATGTGTTGTATTTAGAGTTATGGTTTTTGTATGCAAGCTATATTTTGTATTTAGAGTGATGGTTTTTGAGAATGGTTTTCAAATGCAGCATATTTCTGTAAATGGATTGATATTGAATAACATTGTCAGCATATTTCTGTAAATGGATTGGTATTGAATAGCATTGTGAATCTCAGTTTTTTTTTTTTGTCATTTTTGTTCCATTACAGTCAGTTTGTCTGTGTTGGAAATGTTGGTTGTATATTTTGCATTGGAATGTAGTAAATGAAATTAAGAATTTGTTGATTTTTTGCCAATTAAACTCAGCATGGTTGATTTTTTTGTTTGTATAATTTTCAGTGTTGCAGTAAAAAAAAAAATTGAATTTATTTTCATGTTGCAATAAATAAATAAAAAAAAACACAAAAATCACAAGTTTCATAAAAATCATTTCATTTCTTTCAAACATACATCAAGTATATAAAGCACCTTATAAATTCTTACAAATTCATTTCATACTGAACATTAACATGGTGGAAATGAAACACACAAGCAAAACCACCATAGATGTCTTCATCATCATGGTCAGTGCCTCCATCTTCATCAGTCTTCCACTAAAGTGCACACCTTCCTCAACTCTTGGCTTCTCATCATCAATTTCATCTCTTCCATAGATGGGAGCATATCCAACTAGGTTCTACCAAGCCCAGAAATCACAACCACCCAAACCCGCATTTTCATAAACATAGTACAACCTACCTTTTGAAGGCTTCTCGGACTCCACGATTCTAATGGCTGCTTTTCTCCCACAACGACATTTCTTGCTCATGAACCTCAACATTTGTCCTTCTCCACCTCCAATGCTTGAAGATGACATTTTTGCTGGGTAGACTACCTATAACTCAACATACAATGCAATGAGGCAATATAAAAAGCAAGGTAAGCTTTTATGTTTAATCCTAGGGGCATTTTGGTATTTTCATTACGAGGGAACATCATCAGTTCATACCCACTTGCACCACTCTCGCGTGCACTACACAACCAGTTAGAATACATGAAAAAGCTAATGGTGCACATTACTCCATCAACCATAAGGGGGTTATATGGTGATATTTGAAAGTTATGGAGGGTAATCCGCACATGGCCTAAACCATAGGGGGGAAAAGTGAAGTTTTCCCAAAAAAAAAAAAATTCTCTACAAAAAATAAACTCTGCTTTTAAGTCAAATCAACAACTGATTTCTTCTAGTAATTGTTTCCATTAGTTGTTCCATAAAAAATACTGTTTTCTTACCTTCAACTGAACTCATTAAACCTTGAACAAATCCATTTCACATTCCATTGCATGCCCAACAAGAACTAAATATCAAAGTTGAGTTCAATTCCAATAGTCTCTGTCCTATTTTTACCCCAAATTGAGTGTTCAAACTCAGCAATGTGGTAATCAATTTTCCAACCTAATATATATTAAAGATGTGACTTGATTGTGTAGACTATATTCTATTTATTGAGAACATTAATTATGTCATTAAACTATGTCAATTAACTCATGGCAATTGTACTAATATTGTAAAGCCATGAGTGACTTTTAGTAGACATTAACAATGACGATTATTGTTATATGAGAGCTTTCGTATAAGAGAAAGAGTTCAAACTAAAACAATTCTATAATCGGGTTTTTAGTAGGCTCACCCTCAAACCTCCTAACCCTACTAATACTATATTATGCAATAAATACAACATATTCGAGTTTTCATTAGGTTCACCCTCAACCTCCTAACATCACTAAGGATTTTCAGTAGGCTAACCCTTAACCTTAACCGTATATGTGTTTGTGAATATTGCATTAAGTAGAAAAGAGATACTTACTCATGAGAATCCAACAATTCATCATCTGGGGTGTCATCTCCCATGGACTCCCTAACTCGTCGATAGGGATGGCAATTTGAAACCGACCCAACGGGGACCCGATCCCCCGACCCCGATTTAAACGGTTTTTTCCCGAAAAATATCCCCAACGGGACTGGAATGGTATTAAAAAATCATTCCCCGATTAATTTTGGGCCGGGGACGGTGATAAGTGCTGGAGGTCGGACCCCCACTGAGGGTCTGTAGCATTGTTCTATATATTATATACATACTTTTTGATCTCATTATAATATTATATATATTATATACAAACTTTATGATCTCATTAAAATATTATATATATATATATTCATTTCAAGTTTTTCTCTCTCATTCATTTCATCTGCTTTTTGACTAGTTTCTCTGATTCATTCATTATCTTCTCTCTTTCTCTCCTCTTTCTCATCCAACCTCTGATCTCTCATTCTCTTCCTCACCGTCTGGTCCGTCTCTCATCTCTCTCTCTCTCTCTCTCTCTCACACACACACACACACACACTCACTCAAAGAGAGAAAGAGAGCACAGAATCAGAGTCGCCGTGATGCCACGATGCTAGAGCACCGAATCCGATCTCTCTCTCTACTACGATGCCAGAGTTGATCTGAGCAGATCTCTCTCTCTCTCTCTCTCTCTCTCTCTCTCTCTCTAGTTAGATCTGAGCAGATCTCTCTCTCTCTCTACTCAGATTTCTCTCCCTCTCTATGATAATGATATTGGTCGATGATGTTTGTTTTTTTTTTTTTTTTTGAATATATAGAGGTCGGGGAAACTTGATCCCCGTTAGGGGGCGGGGACGGGGACGGGGACGGTGATAGGTTCCCCGTCGAGGATCGGGGCCGGGGACGGGGAAATGTTTACAATCGGGGATTGGGGACGGGGAGTGCGATCCCCGGCCCCGCCCCGCCCCGCCCAGTTGCCATTCCTACTCGTCGATGTCCACTAGAGGCATCTGGAATCTATATAAACAAAATTTGATATTTGTTATTAAATATAATACATAGGAAAAAATATTTCTTAAAAATATTCAATTAGTTAATTATACTCCACCTGTATAGAACCTGTGCCCCATTGGGATCTTATGAAGTCCATCCATGCTCACTTGTTCAAACTCTATCTTTAACTTGTTGGTAATCCTCTGCTCAATCTCAACTGTGAGCCTCTTCTCGATCTCCTGAGTGACTATGTGGCGTACTTGTTGAGTGATTTTCTCAACCGTCAATGACGAGGACGCTTGAGATGGACCGACTTCTTTAGGATACAGTACACTTCAAGTTACGCATGTCCCATATGTCTTACAGTATCCTTGTCCATCTGTTCCTACCATGTCATGAAAAATCTTTTCTAAAGCGTCATTTGTCTGGAGGGGCTCAGGTATCCTAGAGAGTTGCTCATTATATTCACCCTACAATTTTCAAATATTAGCATGAAAGCAACATACCAAAATAAAAATATGAGACCAACATGCAAAGGTACATACAAATAAAGACTTCACATCTGGATCGTTTATGTCGTGTGCCTTAATGTACACACTCATCTTGTCAGTTGTTTCTCCATTATCCCTCATTTGAAATTGTCAAACATATACGAGTTAATATGTATTTAATTTTTATATAATTGCAAATACAAATCATTACCTTCTTTCTTAAGTTGGCAAAGAATGTTCGCCCAGTCCTATGCGCTGGACCACAAAACTCCTAATTTTTAGAATTTTGTCCAGCAATATCCTATAAAAATAGATTATACAAATTTGTGAGAATTGTATAATTGCCATACAAGAGGTACATGAATATACTTACATTTGCTTCTTTACTACTCCAGTACACCACAAGCTCCATCCACTGGTCTGGCAAGATGTTTGGAGGCACTTTGGAATCAATCCAACTCTTATCCATTCTCTTACTTTTCTGAACTTTTCCTGTGAAAATTACATCACAATACTTAGTCATCACAATTCTAAATGATTTTGACATTGTTTGTATGGAAGCAATTATTATTATTTTTTTTTTAAATACATGTTCACACAAAGAGTGTGAGTATAGTTAGGTTTTAATAAAAATAATGATATACTATTTGAACAAAGATTCCATTGAAGTACCTTCAATTACACAAATAACGCTAACATATTATTCTAGTGCAAAATTCTATGTAGAAATTTTGTAGAATGGCATTTTCTTTTCTAAAATTAACAAGAGAAATGCTATAAAAGCACAATTCACCCACAATGACGTGGCAATTGAGTTGGCTTTAGAGCATCTCCATCAAATTAGTTAATTTTTTTGTTATATTTTAGCTTAAATGTTACTCTCTTTTTTTTTTTCATATTTTGATTATGTAATTTTTTAACACACCATCCAACAAACTCTATATTCATGCCATTATGGGTACATTAGGAGACTTTTTAGAGTTGTCATTCTTTTTTTTTCCAATTAAAACATAGAAATAAATGGTTAACTACACATTCAAAGAGTACTGTATTAGTTTAAGACAACTAAAAAATTACCTCCTAACATATGGAAGTTCAACAGTTGGGCACTACACAACCCATCTAGAAGAAAGGGGAGAAAAAAAAATCCTAAAAACATAATTTACACATAAAAAGAGCACATATTTTTATCTTTATTAAATAAAGAATTGTAATTCTATGGTCTTTTTTGAGTAAACAAGGTTCATCAATATACACTGTAATATTTATATATGCACGTATTTGACTAACGAAATAGCCTTGGATAGAGTCGAGTGGAAAAGAAGAATTCATGCACCCAATTATTTTTTTGTTATATTTTAGCTTAAATGTTACTCTCTCTTTTTTTTTCATATTTTGATTATGTAATTTTTTAACACACCATCCAACAAACTCTATATTCATGCCATTATGGGTACATTAGGAGACTTTTTAGAGTTGTCATTCTTTTTTTTTTTCCCAATTAATACATAGAAATAAATGGTTAACTACACATTCAAAGAGTACTATATTAGTTTAAGACAACTAAAAAATTACCTCCTAACATATGGAAGTTCAACAGTTGGGCACTACACAACCCATCTAGAAGAAAGGGGAGAAAAAAAAATCCTAAAAACATAATTTACACATAAAAAGAACACATATTTTTATCTTTATTAAATAAAGAATTGTAATTCTATGGTCTTTTTTGAGTAAACAAGGTTCATCAATATACACTGTAATATTTACGTATTTGGCTAACGAAATAGCCTTGGATAGAGTCGAGTGGAAAAGAAGAATTCATGCAGCCAATTCCATTTGATGGGACTTACGGCTTGGTTTGGTTTAATGATCACTATTTCCTAATTTATTTTGTAGTGACAAAACATGGGTAAGCATTTTTAAACTACATACTAGATGACTATATATATAGTCTCACTTTTTTAATGACCAAGCATTGATGCCTGTGTTATTTCTTTCTTCAAAGAGCAAATTTTGCCAAATGTGTACTGTACACTTTTTTTGTGAGATTTTCTTCAGAATAGAACTTTCAAGAAGAATACAATGTCACCTTTCACTATAAAGCCAATCAATTATAGATTACATATATACACCATTAATCCCTAATATATAGAAACAAAGCATTTCACATACAATATTGTGTTTTTTGTTTTTTCTTTCACAGAGGTCAATTTTACCATTCCCAAGTTTGGTTCCAGAGAGAGATCATAAAAAACTAGGGCAAAAGAAAACAAATTGAACACTCAAATAATCTACTCTTTCAGTTCAACATTTCAAAATCAATGTGGGATCTCTCGTTTCATATTTGAGAGAGGAAAAGGATGGAGGAGAAGAGAGAATTAAGGGAGACCCAGAGAGAGAGAGAGAGAGAGAGAGAGACAGAGAGACGTAGAAATTGCACCCACTGGAGAAGAAGAAAGTGATCTGAAGGAAATGGCAGAACAGAGAAAGAGAAAGTGAGGGAGATTGATATATATATATATATATAGAGAGAGAGAGACAGAGAGAGAGAGACAGAGAGGAAGTGCTTACCCGCAGGAGGAGGACAGTGGGCGGTGTCGGTGGTGCCAATGAAGATAGAGAGTCGGTGGTGCCGATGAAGAGTTACATGCTCGTTGATGAAACAAGATGGAATTTAGGGCAAAAAGAACAAAACAAAGGAAGGATATATATATATATATATATATATCAGGTTTTAAAACGATGACGTTTTAAATTTCTTTAATAACTTTTCGCGACGGCATACAATGTAGACGCAAAAGCAACATGAAACAGGCGCAAGAAAGAGGCGTGTGAGGGAAATTTAGAGCCAAAAAAATGATACAAAATTAAATAATATATTTTTGACACAGTATAATCTACCGACTCAATAATAAATAGCAAGCAGATTTTTTTGGAGACAGTCCTATTTTGCCAACGCTAATAATACATTTTTGAGTTGGCAAGTGTTCCTTTCACGAATAATTCGACTCAAATAGTCCCTTTTCTTGTAGTGAAGTCTAATTATTTAAAAATCAATTTTCTAATCTAATTCACAAACAATGCATCCCGTGCATGTTCTATAAATTTCTACAAGTTATATTGGTCACTGTTGTGGTGTTTGTGTTGGTTCTAATGCACATTCGTGACTATTTGAAAATGTTGCTCTTCGTTGGCCATTTTTCAAGCCTAAGTATACGAAAAAAAACACATTTTTTTAGGTTAATTCACAAATGGTGCATCATGTGCATGTGCTGTAAGTTCCGACAAGTTACATTGGTCCCTCCTAAGGTTTTTTTGTCAGTTCTCATGCACATTCATGGTTGTTTGATAATATACCCCTCCAACGGACTTTTTCCAAGATTAATTACGGAAAAAGTGTTTTTAGGCTAATTCACAAATGGTACATCCCATTCATGTGCCGTAACTTCTTACAAGTTTTATCAGTCACTTCCAATGTGTTTGTGTTGATCCCATGCACATGCCTAGTTGTGTGATAATTTAGCCCTTCAACAGCCCCTTTTTGAAGCTTAAATTTGGAGAAAAAGCATTCTTTTGGCTAATTTACAAGTAATACATTATATTAGTCCAATTTGAAGTGTTTCTACAACTTTTTTTGGGTAATTAAGTCATAAAATAGAATAGCGAAAACCCTACTACACAGCTACCAAACTAACTAAACTTACAAGAAAAACAACTCACTAAAAGAAAGCCATACAAGGAAAAGCAACAAAGAATAAAGAAAAAACAAAGGGAGCCAAACCAAGCATAATGACAAAGCCAAGTATTTCGTATACACACACACACAAACACAAAAAAAAAAAAATTGCCTCATCTATGAAATATAACTTTGTTTTATGCGGCTGGAATGCTTCAGTATCAATGCCAACAGAAGAACTTGTAAATCCACCCTATTCTCTGAAGTCTGTGGAAGAGCATTCCCTTGATCAGGTAGTGATTTTAGTAATTTTAAATGCATCTTTTTTATCAGTTGTTTGCTTCTGCAGGACTACTTCTGTTTTATGAATGGAATTTTCTGTTAGTACAAACAACCATAGTGAAACCATCCTTACTTCTTAGTTCCTAGGATCTTGGGATGAGATTAACCACCTAAGCTTTTTTCAGAAGCCCATTTATTTATTTTTTCTTTTATATGTTTTTGAACCTTGACGGGTTATGCAGGGATTGGAAATAGAAGGGGATCTGCCTGAGAAAATGTCTTGCTATTAAATGTGGGTTTGAAAGGGGTAGAGTTTTTTTATTTTACATAAAAAAAAAAGGACATTTACCTAAATATTAAAAGGAAAACAAAAAAGAAAAAGAAAGATTGCAGGGTTATTATCAAGGACTCTTTCCAGATTGGGTCCAGCAGTATTGGAAGTAGTGTTTATGAAATTCAGTCATCTAGAATTGAGACCAGAGTTCTAGCTTAATCTGGTTCTCTTTTTGCCTTTGTAACTAAATGTATTATTCTATTAATGCACCATTTGCATCACAATCTAATTGTACATAGACAGAAAAAAACATTCTTTGCCCAAAACCAAGCACTAAAGAACTAAATCCAAGTGTAATAGGTGGGTCGCATCATAAGTTCTCAGCAGCAAGCACTTCCACAGTCCAGAAAATCACTCTCCATAAATTTTCTTTTGCAAATATTACAAATTTGGTTTAGGGTGTTAATCTCTTCTATATCTTAAACGTTCAACTAATATTTATATCACATTGTCCACAAATTATAACTTGTCTTGCTGTGAAACTGACTTCCAAATATACCTTTAACTTTTGCTCACAAAATACCACTAGGGTTTCTAAAAATTCTCTCAATCAATATTCATTGAATCAAAGGTAAAAATCTACCTTTCACAATCCCAAATATACATGTTCCATAACCAAATTAGGAGATTGAGACAAAATGAGAAATAAATAAAATTATAAACTAAGGCCTCGTTTGGGAACATGTTTTTTTAGTAACTTTTTGGCTAAAATGTGATGTAAAAAAAATTAGTATTTTTGGGATGACTTTTTAACTTTTTACGAAAAGATGTGTAGAAAATAGAGAGAAAATGAAATCTTTGACTTTTGGTATGAGTTGTTAGCTTTTTGATTTTTTTAATAACTTTTTGACTTTTTAACTAAAATAATCACTTGCCAAACGAGGCCTAAATCTCCTAAATTATTATTTGGCTTCCTATAGAAGTGGCTTGCACCTACAATAGGTCTTCAAACCTTCTCTTCCTTAATCCCCATAAAAAATCCTCATGTAAAATATCAAACCATGCATTGCATATAAAATTATTGCACTAGATTCTAACAGTAGTCAACTAAAAACGCATAGCTGTGTCATTCCTAAACCATCTAGAACAAAGCGAATGACATAAAAAGTTTAGATAAACTACTAATAGATCCTAATAGTTGGACTTAATTTTTATAAATTTTATTGAAAATATGCCATAATAAAATCATGGCTAAAAATTATTTTTTGCGGCGATTTTTTATATGTCATTAAAAATTGACAATTAGTGATTTTTTTGTCACGATTTTTATAAATTGTCATTAAAAACTTACAATTATTGACATTTTTCTATGACGAATATTTCAAACTGTTACTAAAAATTAAAAATTAATTATATTTTTTTGTGACGATTTTTTAATACTATTGCTAATAATAAACATTTCTTATGACAATTTTCAAACTGTCGTTAAAAATAAACAATTAGTGACATTTTTTATTATTGTTTGATGAAAAACGTCATTAATTATCATAAGACCTATTGAACAATAAATTCACCTATTAAGATCTACACGTAACTCTCCTAAAAAAATTTTGGTTTTTGTAATTATTATAATTATTATTTTTACAAATGACAAAATAGTTGCCAAAACAATAGAAGAAATTACACTGTTCACATAGACTTGTAAGTCCAACCTTACGTACCATTTAAACATGTGTCCCTTTATAGTTTGGAGACTTACAACTACAGTAGCTAAATACTTGTTCTCGGAATCAAGCCAATACAAGCCAAGGCTTTTATTTGAAAACTACATTAAGAGTTTCTACATACAAACACACACCCCTACAAAGTTTCATATAAAAAAAAATTCCTATACATTGAACACCATTGCATTAAACTTTGATTCTAAACAACTTCGTCGTTCACCAAATTTCTTCTCTCTCTCTCCTCTCCATTCCTATGGCTGCAGCAACTACAAGAATCAACAATGTTCTTTGATGACTTGTTGGCTTCAAGATTGAAAAGAAATTTCCCAGCAAGTATTAGCTATGAAACATGAACCTAAGGGTGGTCCAGTAATAACCTTATATGCAAACATGTATTCAACCTGCTTATGTCAACAAATTTAAAGAAATCATAGCATTGTAATCAATTACTAGCCCACAATATATGAATAAAACTAACCAGTGACTCAATCCAAAAGGCTTATAAATGCTTTTGGTCTTTATTACAATACACTAGAAACCATTTTATATAACTTGTAAATCAGGAAAATGTACCAATGAAAATATCTCTAACTAGTTTACAGTTAAAATACCATAAATAGTTGTATGACAATCTCTGACATTGGCAACTGTGGGAGCCGAATATTTGGCGGAACCGGAAGCGCACTCTACAGGGGATTTACTCGGCTCAAACCTGTGCAATTACGGGGCCGAATACAATAATTATGCCGAACAGATATTGAGCTTTGGGGCCGAGTGAAAAGGAGGGTATTGAGCGAAAAGTGGGCCAGGTCCCGAGGTCCAAGAAACAAGTATAAATACAGGAACGACAGAGTAGGAAAGATATGTGAGAACCATTACACAAAACTTAAAGTAGAAGTAATCCAAAGTGTTGAGACTGATTAGACCGTCAGAGTGTTAGGTCCGAGACCCCAGACCGGAGTGTTGATTTCTCTTCAGGTGACGAGTAAAGTATCACGAGCGTCTCCCGGGATCGGAAGAGTACAAACCACTTCCCCACAATTGGCACCGTCTGTGGAAAATACTCAAGCGCATCCATGGCGGGCGTAGCAGAAGACCCTCCGCTAGTCACTGATGAAACCACGCAGAGAGACGACCACACCCCGACAAATGTGCTTGAACCAGGGACCGTCCCCGTAAGACGCGCGTTGAATTTCGCCTCACCATCGACCTCAGAACCTGAGGCAGTACAGGCGATCATGGAACAAGCACAGCGGAACGAACAAAGGTTGGAGAACATGATCGCTGAAAACCAACGTCTCCATCAGGATTTGGCATTGGAGGTGGCGAAGTCCAAACGAGCTGTCCGCCAAGAGCCGGAACACCCTGTGAGGACAGAAGGTCGACGTTCTCGAGCCCGACAGGAAGCCACCGAAAGTGACTCCGACTCATTATCTCCGGAACCCAAGAAGGGACGATCAGAAACTTCCAGTTCCTCCGAAGGCAGTCCGCGTGTAAGGCATAAGCGCAAACGCAACAACTCAGATAAGGAAGACCAACATGATCCCTTCATACTGCGGATTGCAAAGATAGTGCTACCTAAGAAATTCAAAGTACCGTCATTCACCTTGTACGACGGTAAATCAGACCCCACCGATCATATCCGCCATTACAAGCAAGCCATGACGCTACACGCAAATGACGAGGCTTTGATGTGCAGAATATTTTCAAGCAGTCTGGGACCACTAGCTGTCAGGTGGTATTACAAACTGGAGCCAGCTTCGATTAAAAGCTTCCACCAACTCCAAAAATCCTTCAGGGCGAGATTTATCACTAATAAGATCCAGCCAAAACAGGCTGATTCTCTCTGAGCAATGCAGATTCAACTGGGGGAAACCCTTCGTGCCTATTCGGCGCGTTATTGGGAATGCTTCAATCTAGTAGACGATGCTTGCAACGACTCTATGGCCATCACCGCCTTCAAGATGGGGCTGCATCCCGACAGCGCGCTCTGTAGCTCTTTGACCAGACGACCCCCCAAACCAGTTTGGTTGCTGATGAAGAAGGTCGAAGAATACTGTAAAGTGGAAGATGATGCCTTGAGGGTTAAAGTCGGAAATAAGACCACAAGTACGGCTCCTACCGAAACTGCTCAGCCGTTAAATTCGGTAGCACCCCAGAGCCCAGAACCACGGCATCGGACCAAGCGGGACGCGAGAAGGGACTCCTGCCGGTCAAGCAATCAAGGCTCCCATCGAGGAAATGAGCAACTACAAGTGGAGGGCAGGCGCATGAGGCGCGCCGACAAGAAGTATACAGAGTTGACAGAACCAATCAGTGCGGTTCTGTCCAAAATCTAGCACCTTCCGTTCTTCAAATGGCAGACAAAAATGATGAGGCCTCCCGACATGAGGAGGCGGGACAGACGGTGTGAGTATCACAAGGATCATGGTCATGATACTAATAGCTGTTACACACTGAAGGATCTCTTGGAAGAGTTGGTATAAGATGGCCGGCTACAACAGTATGTCCGAAAAAGCAACCCAAACAAGGCCATAGCCTTAAGGCAGGATTCACCTCCACTCGGCGTGATCCACATGATATACAGCCTGCCAACGCCCCCAACCGTGCATGCAATTCAATCACATCCAGTCCCCCAAAAGCAACTTACTCCAACCAAACGGCCCCAAGAAGATCCGAGTATTACCTTCGACGATTCTGATCGTGTCACGGTCCCCCACATTAATCCACTTGTCATCGAACTACGCGTCAATCGATTTGCCGTTGAACGCGTTCTCGTAGACCAGGGGAGTACTTCAGAGATCATGTATTACAGGACCTTCGTCAAGCTCGGCTTCAACGAATCGAACCTGTCTCTGGTTCCGTATCCACTATTCGGCTTCAATGCGAATCCAGAGTATTCGTTAGGCAAAATCTCGCTGCCCGTTCGGGCGGGTTCTCGAACAGTGAATGTGGAGTTCCTGGTCGTCAAGCTTCCCTCGCCGTACAATCTCATCATGGGGCGAACTTGGTTGCATGCTATGCGGGCCGTGCTAAGCACCTATCACCAGCTGCTACGCTTCCCGACAGAACACGGCATCGAACAAATACGTGGCTCCCAGCAATCAGCACAGGCGTGTTACCTCATTTCTGAAAAGACGCCAAAGGGGATGCACGTCAATTCTATAGAGGTGCCGGATCGAGACAGTCTCAACGACGTCGGGCGGCACCCAAATGAAAAGGCCACGAAAGACCTAGACCGAGTTGAAATTGCGGGTAATCCAGAGAGGTTCTTCATGGTCGGCGCCTCTTTGAATCAGGCCGACAGACAACAGCTGGTCTCTTTCCTGCTCAACAACCTTGATGTTTTTGCATGGACTCCATATGAGATGCCGGGTGTGAACCCGTCCATTTCACAACACCGATTAAATGTCGATCCTAAGTGCAAGCCGATCATTCAGAAAAATCGATGGTTGGGCACGGAGCACACCGCCGCCGTTGTTGAGGAGGTTGACAAGCTGCTTGAAGCCGGGGCAATTAGGGAAGTGACCTACCCTACATGGCTCTCTAACACAGTGGTGGTGAAGAAGAAAAACAGGACTTGGCGAGTGTGCGTCGATTTCACGGACTTGAACAAAGCCTGTCCCAAGGACTGTTTTCCCCTACCCAGGATTGACCAGCTTGTTGATGCAACGGCACGCCATCAACGTATGAGCTTCCTCGATACTTATAGAGGTTACAATTAAATCGCCATGCATTCAGAAGACCAAGACAAAACTGCATTCCTTACCCCAAGGGGCACCTATTGCTACAAGATTATGCCTTTTGGACTGAAAAATGCAGGGGCAACTTACCAAAGACTGGTCACTGCCATGTTCAAAGAGCAATTCGACCACACTATAGCAGTATACATTGACGATATGGTGGTCAAATCCAAGGAAGAGCAGAATCATATGGCCAACCTGGAAGAGACATTTGGCATTCTGCGCAAATACATGATGAAGTTGAACGCTTCCAAGTGTGCGTTTGGGATCAGCTCTGGAAAATTCTTGGGATATATTGTCAATCACTAAGGGATCGAGGCCAACCCCAAGCAAATCTCAGCAATCTTAAAACTCGGCTCTCCTTGATCGGTCAAGGAAGTTCGGAAGTTAATGGGGATAGCAGCTGCACTCAACAGGTTCATCAGTCGGTCTACTGATCGCTGCCTACAATTCTTTCATACGCTACGGCAGGGCAAGGCTTTTGAGTGGACGGCCGACTGTGAAGCCGCTTTCAACGGCCTCAAGACCTACCTCCGCTCAGTACCACTCCTGACAACACCTGCTCTTGGTGACCCGCTCATCCTGTATTTGGCAGTTTCTAATAGGGCCGTCAGCGCCGTACTGATAAAGGAAGAACTAGGGACGCAACAGCCAGTGTACTATGTAAGCAAGGCAATGGTTGATGCCGAAACACGCTACGTTCCGCTGGAAAAAACCCATCCTAGCCCTGGTCATGGTGGCAAGAAAACTGATACATTATTTCCAAGGGCACAGTATTGGGGTGCTAATGGGTTATCCCCTCCGATCAACACTACGCAGTGCATAAGCATCTGGACGTGTATCAAAGTGGGCCCTTGAACTTGGCCAGTACGATATTCATTTTTTGCCTAGAACCTCGGTGAAGGGACAGGTGCTTGCCGACTTCGTGGCCGAGTTCACAGGTGGCCTTGTCGACTTCAGGTCTGATGAAATTCAACCGGAGCCGAACTGGAGGATTTATGTTGGGGACATTTGGAAATTGTATTGTGATGGATCGTCCAATCAGCGGGGCAGTGGAGCAGGAGTGGTAATCATGGCTCCCGATGGCGCAATAGTCGAACAGGCCGTTAAGCTCGGCTTCAAAGCATCAAATAACGAAGCCGAATACGAAGCCCTTCTGGCCGGTTTGCGGAATGTGCATATTATGGGTGCTCGGCGTTTGCTAGTGTTTTGTGACTCAAAACTGGTGATCAATCAACTAAAGGGATACTACGCGACAAGAAACGATCGTATGGCGGCCTACATGAAAATGGCAAATTCCTTGCTGGCGAAATTTGACCATCATGAGCTGAACCAGATAACACGCGATCAGAACACCCATGCAGATGCCTTGGCTTGCCTAGCCTCTGCCATCAATTCAGAAATTAAACGGACCATCGAAATAGGCTTCATCTCGGAGCCGAGTATTGGCCCTTCGGAGGAAGTCCAGATCAACGCTATAGCGTCTGCACTGCACCAAGCTGGATGGATCCCATTGTTGCATTCCTATCTTCTAAACAACTCCTAGAGGACAAAAAAGAGGCGCACAAGCTACGAAATAAGGCCATGCGGTACTACTTGGGCCCGCAGGGAAGGCTGTATAAAAAATCCCTCTCAGGTCCATATTTGGAGTATGTGCACCCGGACAGAGTCAAGGAGCTTTTGACTGAAATACATGAAGGCAGTTGTGGTGCCCACGCCGGCGGGCGCTCCCTGGCGCATCAAGCCATAACACAGGGGTATTGCTGGCCGACAATGAGAACGGATGCTGAATGTTATGCGAACAGGTGCGAACAGTGCCAGAGGTTCTCTTCATTAAATCATTTGCCCGCTAAAGAGTTGAACTCTATCACTAGTCCCTGGCCATTCGCTCAATGGGGGCTTGATATCATAGGACCGTTGCCAAGGGCCCCAGGGAATAAGCGCTACCTGATCGTCGCAACAGACTACTTCACAAAATGGGTTGAAGTGGAGGCATTAACAAATATCCGAGATGCCGATGTTAAGCGCTTTGTATGGAAGAACATCATAACACGATTCGGCATTCTGAGAGTTCTCATCTCAGACAACGGCACCTAGTTTGATTGTGGCGTCTACCAAGAGCTGTGCAGCAAGTATGGTATCCGACCCTATTTTTCCACGCCGGCTACCCCCAAAGTAATGGTCAAGCCGAAGCCTCTAACAAATCCATCCTGGACGATATCAAGAAAAGGCTAGAGAAAGCTACAGGCAAATGGGTCGAAGAATTACTGAGTGTGTTGTGGGCTCATCGAACTACGCCGAGGCGATCCACTGGTGAAACGCCGTTTTGCTCTATGCTTTGGAACACAGGCAATCATACCCTTGGAAATCGGCCTCTCAACCTTGAAATCGAAAGTTTTTGATTTAGGTCGAAACGACATGATACTTGCCTTGGATTTAGTTCTGATTGAAGAACGAAGAGACCGTGCCCTTGCATCCGTGGCGCAGTATCAAAAGTAGCTTGCTAAATCGTATAATTAACGTGTTTAGCTGTGCCGCTACACACCAAGAGAGTTGGTCCTGAAGAAGGTACTTCCCGCTACCAAAAAACTAGCAGATAGAAAATTGGGTCCTAACTGGGACGGCCCCTATCAGGTCGACTCGATCACGGGAGTAGGGGCATATCAACTAAAAGACATGTCTGGACGGAGTCTTCATGGCCTTGGAATTCAGCGCATTTGCGTAAATTCTATAATTGACCTGACTAGTGGGGCTTGATACTTGTACATATCTCACTTTTTCAATCCAAAGTTTCTCATTTCTTCATCGCGCAGTTCAGTTTAAAAGCCTCCGGATTCAGAGCACCCTTTGTGGATATCACAATTGGCCAAACAAAGACTCCGGATTCGGAGCCCCATCGGCGCATGACGCCTTTGGGCCGATAAAGACTCCAGATTCGGAGTGCCCTTCGTGGATATCACGATTGGCTAAACAAAGACTCCGGATTCAGAGCCCCATCGACGCAAGATGCCTTAGGCCGATAAAGCCTCTGGATTTGGAGTGCCCTTCGTGGATATCACGATTGGCCAAACAAAGTCTCCGGATTAAGAACCCCACCGGCGCATGACGCCTTTGGGCCGATAAAGACTCCAGATTCGGAGTGCCCTTCGTGGATATCACGATTGGC
>NW_021025891.1:111315-151165 GCF_004153795.1 Camellia sinensis
TGGCGACTGGGGAGACACGCTCTAGCTTACTGTAGCCCGAACTCTGTGAGTAACAATTGTGTAAAGATATGTTCAACTGATATCTTTTGAATACTGAACTGAACTGTTTACTGAACTGCTATTGTTTACTGAATGAATGTATGTCCTATATTCTGAACTGTATTGTGGCATCCTTAGCAACTACTGTTACTGTTACTGTTACTGTTACAGAGATCTCTGTCGGTTCCCTCGTGGAACCACTACTGTTTACTGATTGATGGCCATCAATACTGTTCGGTCTTTAAGACCTACTGTTTACTGCTATGCTAATGGATGTACCACATATGATTGAATAACTGTTCTGACTGAAATACTGATTTAATGGACTGTTTTCATTACTGTAAGGACATTTCATTCATAACCCCTTTACGCATTATGTTATTCACTGGGCTTTAGCTCACTGTTTATATATATATGTAGGTGCTCAGCCACCAGACCGGAGCTAGGAGCGTGGGTTAGACTCCAGTTTTGTCAAGCCAGCCTATGTGCCTCACTGCGAGGTTCCGAGCCTAACTGTTAAGGCTTAGGGGTGTTTTAGAGTTCCCCCTTCTGTACTGTCTTACTGTTTTGTATAGACTGAATGTTTACCGTACTGTTATCTAGGGTTGAGTCCCTAGTCTGAATGATTGTAAATATTGTGCATACCGTTCTGTACTGTTTACGTATAAATGTATGAAAAATCTTTTCATATAGACTGTCGCAGCTCATTGGACATTGTTTATTTACTGTTTTGGCTTCCGCCAGACCCTGTACTCTGTTTTACTGTACTACTGTTCTGCAGGCCTGTGGTAATCTCGGATTACTGGTCGATTACGGTGCTAAACCCATAGGGCCGGGTTTGGGTTGTGACAGGTATACGGCCTTACTTTTCGACGCCGGCCTACCTTCAGAGCAATGGTCAAGCTGAAGCCTCTAATAAATCAATCTTGGACGGCATCAAGAAGAGGCTGGAGAACGCCAAGGGCAGGTGGGTCGAAGAATTACCAAGTGTATTGTGGGCTCATCGAACTATGCCAAGGAGGTCAACCGGAGAAACGCCGTTTGCCCTATGCTTCGGAACCCAGGCGATCTTACCACTGGAGATCGGCCACCCGACCCTCAAGTCGGACGTTTTTGATACGGGTTGCAACGACATGATGCTGGCCTTGGATTTGACTCTAATCGAAGAACGAAAGGACTGCGCCATTGCGTCCATGGCACGGTACCAACAGCGACTGGCCAAGTCGTATAATCAACGCGTTCAGTTGCGCCACTACACGCCAGGAGAGTTAGTCCTCAAGAAGGTGTTTCCAGCAGACAGGAGACCGGTCGATGAAAAACTGGGGCCAAACTGGGACGGCCCCTATCAGATAGATTCCATCGCAGGAGCAGGGGCGTACCGACTGAAAAACATGTCGGGAAGGAGTCTCCCTCGGCCTTGGAATTCGACGCATTTACGTAAATTCTATCATTGACCCGACTTGTAGGACTTGATATTTGTACAAATTTCACTTCAGTAATGGAAAGTTTCTTATTTCTTTGTCACAGAATTCAATTACTGAGCTCGTTGTTTCGAATAAGTCTCCGGATTCGGAGCGCCCTTCGTGGATATCACGATTGGCCGAATCAGCCTCCGGATTCAGAGCGCCTTTCGTGGATGCCACGATTGGCCGAATAAGCCTCCGGATTCGGAGCGCCCTTCGTGGATATCACGATTGGCCGAATAAGCCTCCGGATTCGGAGCGCCCTTTGTGGATATCACGATTGGCCGAATCAGTCTCCGAATTCGGAGCGCCCTTCGTGTATGCCACGATTGGCCGAATAAGTCTCCGGATTCGGAGCGCCCTTCGTGGATATCACGATTGGCCGAATAAGTCTCCGGATTCGGAGCTGAGTACATAATGTTCATGCAAACATTTAAGACAAGTCCACACAAACGTTTATACAATGAAATACAATGAAAGGCGGCACACGACAATGTTCGAAACGAAATATTTTATTGAGCATATAAAGATTCCAACAACGGGGTACAGACGTCTACAATAGAGCATTTTATTCAATTAAAGCAGTAAATACATAGTTGTGGACGCGATTCGCGTCTTAAACGGTACAATGCGTAGTCTTATACGGCGTCACCCTCATCCTCACTCTGCTCCACCTCAAAGGCGAAAAACGGAAAATGATTGTGTTGGTAAAGCGGGAATGCCAAATCAATGCCAGCTGCTCGGAGAGCTTCCTCGGCCTGAAGTGCCTTGATCCAACCATGCTTGAATCCACAGTTTTCACATCGGCAAACCTCCTCGGCAAGCTTTTTCTTGGTTTTTTGTATCCCAATTTTTCGGCCGTCGTGGAAGCCCTTTTCATAGGCCCCCCCATTCGCCAACTCCATCGCAAACATACTTGCTGTGTCGCGGTCGGCAAGTGCGGTGCTGATGAGCCGTTGGGTCACCCTTTCGTCCACGATTGGGTTAGCCTGTCCGAGAGGCTGTGTCTGAGCAGCCTTGACCTTCTTTAGCTCGCGCTCAGCCGCTTCCGCGCGTACCTCTAAACTTCGAATGCATTCGTCCTTCTTCTCCATCTCTCGGCGGGCAGCTCGAAGACACATGCCAATTTCGTAGGCGGTGTAGAGCCCCTTCACCGCCCCGTGGACGCCTTCACGAAACACTTCAAAGTCTTGCCGGCCTACCATTGATTCCTGGACCTTGGGTGGAAAGATTTGTCGAGTGAACTCGACCGCCACAGTTGGATCTCGAACGATCGAATCTGCTTCTATCATCGGTCTATTTCCTACAAAGACTGCAAAACTCAATGGGCACGGGCTCGTGTCGGGCTCTCTTCCAGCACGAGGTTGCGGGATTTTGCCTTGTGGCTGCCTGTCCCTCCTGGGCGACCTACTTCGACAATAAGGCGATTGGTGTCTGTCCCGATCCCTCGAAGACCTACCTCCTGCACGGGAAGGTTCGCCACTGCGATCCATGTTTCCTCCCAGCTCAGCTAGCGTCTTCGTCTCCCCTTTGCTGTTGAAAAAGAGTTTAATCGACATTCACACTTGCTTAATCTTCCTTACAGGGCTGGGCAGAATTGCTAGCTGAACACAGGACCTTCATGTATATAATATACGCGGGCAGCACTTCCGAGGCGACCTCATTAATATGGCAACTCATTAATACCGCAGCCTCAGCAGTCCGGTGCCGATTGAAACAGCATTTCCCCTTCACCCTATCCGGCGTTAATCGTTCATGCCCCAGCTGGGGCAGGGCCAAGGCATCAGTATATTCGGCTGGATTCGGCTGCATGCCCCAGCCGGCCCATGAATCGACGAAGAAATTAAACCTCGGCTGGATTCGGCTGCATGCCCCAGCCAGCCCATGAATCGACGGAGAAATTAAACCTCGGCTGAATTCGGCTGCATGCTCCAGTCGACCCATGAATCGATGAAGAAATTAAACTTTATTTAATTTAAAATTAATTCGGCGTTTATCATTACAATCATACCAGTGAAATTGGAAGGAAATTTTCATTCGCCAATGCTCAAACTCCTCATGTACGGCGTTATTCGGCATCAATTCATTTTATTTAATTTAAAGTTAAACTTAAATCGACGTGTGCCAGGACAACCGTTATACTAAATCGTGTGCGACGTTAATCGTTCGTGAACCAGCTGGGGCAAGGCAAATTGGTCAATCTATTCGGCATAGATTCACTTGGACGGAAAAATTCACTTCGACGGAGAAATTAAACTTTATTTAATCTAAAATTAATTCGGCGTTTATCAGCACAATCATTGAACAAAATAGTGAACTTTGAAGGAAATTTTCATTCATAAATTGCGCACTAGTAGTAACTAATTTATACATGAAAATTACCTTGAACTAACAAAATCTACTAAGTCAAAACGTACATTTGAAATTGGAAAATACTTAACATAGCTAGATAGTCTCCCGATTCAATCTTCGGGGTCAAACTCGAGTGGCTCGACGTCCACTTGCTCATACGGGATTGGCAAGGCCAATGTAACCCTAGCAGCAACAAGGGCTTTGAGCCACCCATGTTTGAATCCCCGATTTTCGAATCTGGGGACTTCATCTACGTATTCCTTCAAGGCGGCGCTCTTGCCAGCCTCGAGCGCCGTAGAAGACTTGGCCTCGGCTTTCTCCTTGGCATTCCTCATCTCTTCTAGCTCGGCCTCTAGCTTGGCGATAGCCTCCTTGGCAAGCTTGAGCGACTCCTCGCTCGCATTCGCCCTACCCTCGACCTCGGCCCTGAGCTGGTCGGCAGTCTGAGCCCTCTCGTTTTCCGCTTTGGCTCGAGCACTTTCCATTGCGGCTCTCATTGCCTCAAATTCGGCCCTGCTCCTTTCACCTTCAGCTTCGGTCTTCAGGCGGCCAATTCTTTCGATAGCATCACGCTGCCGGCGGCCTAGTTCGGCTATCCTTCCAACCGTCTGTAAAACAAGTTGAGATTGTTACCCCCAACAGATAAGGTATCCAGATCAAACGAAACAGAGGTCAAAGTCACATACCAGAAGAGCCGACCGAGCGGTGAACACGATAGCCACCAAATCAGGCTCCTCTCGAAAGGTGGCCTTGTCAGCCGGTAGCGAAATTGAGGCGGCCATGGTCAACGCTACAGCTGGATCCTTGATGGCGGATGCGTCAAAAGGGATTAGTACATCTTTGATCCTTGGCTGAATAACGAAAGGAGCTACCACGTCCGGCTCCTTTAAACGAGGCCGTTTGTCGGCAAGGCTACCCTCGGAGTCGGCTTCTGCCTCGGCGGTACGCTTCTCACCTTGCTCCGTTGAAGCCGGCCGCTATTCTATAAGCTGCTGAGCCTCCTTCTCCTTCTCGGCTACAATAGCTTGAGCCGTTTCTTCTCCAAGTGGTGCAGGCTCAAAATGCGTGGCCTCGGCTTTCATACGGGCGGCCATTCGCTCGGCATTTCTCTTGCGAGCAATCTGAGTGAGGCTTTCCCCAGCCATACCTTCGGAAAGAACGCCGGGTAGGTCTCCTAAATTTGCAAAAATGTCTTCGACGGAAAACTCCGCCCTGGCGGAAGTGGACGGCGAGTCGGGCAGGTTACCGGCTGCTTCGAAGGCTGAGTTGAGAGCTTCGTCGACCTCTTCGGCCTCCACAGCGAACTCTCTCTGTTGATCGGCAACCACTTCGACCACCGGCCATACGTCTTCCTCCAAATCGGTGGCTTCGAGACCAATTTGCCTAAGGGCCTTGAAATTGGGGAAGATCAGAGCCGTAAGGTGTTGTTCGCCGGTTGGGATCAGAATGTTGTCCGCGACCGAGAATGTAGTATACGTCGGCTCGTACCGCAGTAGAATATGGGTGGCTCTCCCTTGTTTTTGTACGTTTGGATGGCCAACATACTTTAGTGCAGTCTTAATATCCGCAAGGACTACGTCGTCAGCCGAGGTCAGAATCCTCCTCAACCTACTACCTGCAAAATCAAGGGGGTTAAACTCGAAACAAAGGCCGACTGGAGAAACATCAATAAACAGCAATGAGTTATGCGGCAACCTAGGTCACCCCTCCGTCTGGGAATAAGGTTTAGGCTGTCTTCGCCTTCGCTGAATTCCCAGTTGCCTCGGACATTGACCATTACGTCGTCAACTCGTTTGCCGGAGCTGGCCAGCATGGTTACCAAGTGATGGTCTGTGTCCTTGACCCTGAGAAAGTAACGGCCGAGCCAACCGGAGGATTTGGCTAAGGCGTAGCAATGCCGAATCGCCGAGATGCCAAGGTTGATCCTAAGGTATCGGTTCAATTCTACGATCCCCATTACGATTTGGAAGAAGTTTACATTGGGTTGAGACAGAATCAAACCCCAATGGCGGAGGACGGCCCTAAGGAATGGGTGTAGGGGAAAACGAACTCCGCCCTCCGCAATGGCTAGGAGAGGAAAGACGATCGTATTTTGGTCCTCCCTTTCCATATCCAGGGTATTGTCCGTTACTAAGGATATATGGACATCATCCGAGATAGAACAGTGTCGTCGGAACCCCGAAATTCGACCCTCGGACAGGAGGTCTTTCAAATGCCTAGCCATTTTAATGAGGACCCAAGGATGTTTCAAAGCAAAAATAAGTACAAAAAATAAGATTACAAAGAGAGAAAAAGAAAACTTACGAAGGGCAAAGGAGAGACAGAGTGGAGTTGCAGAAAACGCGAGTCAAAGAAAGAACACCGACTGGCAGTACAAGAGGCACAAATATTCTAAAAGGCATGAATTTGAAAAGACTGAAGTTTCAAATCATAATAAATGCGAGAGATACACGAATGAGGCGGGAAAGCGTTACAGTGTCCAAAAAGCGTGTCCGCGCTCTGACACGCATTGGGAAGGGAGTAAACTGCCGAATACATGACTTCCCAGCCTAGAAGCCAAACACGCCGACTAACAGATACTAGTGGGGTGTTTGGGGAGCAATTGTGAGAGCCGAATATTTGGCGGAACCGAAAGTGCACTCTACAGGGGATTTACTCTGCTCAAACCTGTGCAATTACGGGGCCGAATACAATAATTATGCCGAACAGATATTGAGCTTTGGGGCCGAATAAAAATAAGGGTATTAAGCGAAAAGTGGGCCAGGCCCCGAGGTCCACGAAACAAGTATAAATACAGGAACGACAGAGTAGGAAAGATATGTGAGAACCATTACACAAAAATTAAAGTAGAAGTAATCCAAAGTGTTGAGACTGATTAGACCGTCGGAGTGTTAGGTCCGAGACCCCAGACCGGAGTGTTGATTGCTCTTCAGGTGACGAGTAGAGTATCACGAGCGTCTCCCAGGACCGGAAGAGTATTTTCCAAACCACTTCCCTACAGCAACATAGAAGCTTTTCTTTTTCTCTCAAAATTTAGATATAAAACCACAAATATGAAACCAAAAATGAAAGGCATAATAAAAGAATCTGAAGAAACAATTCAACTATTCCAAATCGTGGACACATTTAACTGACAAAAAACTATCCACACCAAGCACCTTGTAAGCAGCCTTGTTACATTGGACACCATCACACCATAACATTTAGGGTGTGTTTGTTTTAAAGGATTAGAGGTGGGATTGGACTATTAGTCCCACCGGACTAATAGTTCATTGTTTGTTTTATTTTTTTTGTTCCGGACTAATAGTCTCCCTGGACTATTAGTCCCACAAATATGGGACTATTCTATTCCATGGGGGGAGGTGGGATAGAAACCATGGGATTGGTATCCCATGAGATTATTTTGGGAAATGTCCATTTTACCTTCCATGCTATTACTTAACAAACAATTAGAAAATGATAAAATAGTCTTTCGAACATTTATAAATTATTTTTTTAGCGTTGTTAATTTAAAATTATATATTAAATAAAAAATTTAAATTATAAATTAAATTTAACTAAAAATAATAAATTATAAATTATGGCCTTATAAATTAAATTTTTTTAGTGTTGTTAAAAAATTAAATTTACATATTAAATTAAATTTTTTTAGTGTTGTTAATTTAAAATTATATATTAAATAAAAAATATAAATTATAAATTTAATTTAATTGAAAATAATAAATTAAAGTAATTAAAATATTGTGCAAAAAATAAAATAAAATAAAATAAATTTTTATTTTAATCTAGCTAAAAATAATTAAAATATTAAAGATATGTTTAACATTGTTATTTCTTAGTAAATAATTGAAAAGGATAAAATAGTCATTTGAGCATTTATCGTTTTCCATAATATCTTAAACAAACATTGGATAACTAAAAATAGTCCAATCCAGACATCTAATCACATGACTAAACAAACATAGGATACAAATTTAGTCCAACTAAATAGTCTCGGGACAATGTATCCCAGGACTAATAGTTTGATGAATTATAATCCCCCCATCCAGTCCGTCCAAACAAACGCCCTCTTAGTATCAAGAGTACAACAACAAAATCAAACCAACTGTGAATGAATCATAGAACAAAATTTAGAATAAGTGACGTTTTAGTCATATGTGGCATCCATTTTGCAGATTAATATGTTGTTATTATTATTTTTTATTTTATTTATTTATTTTTTTTTGGGGGGGGGGGGGGGTTACCAATGACCACATAAACACAAAACAAAACTAAAAAATATAACTATTCCCTTAAGAGGCAAAGTTGGGTGGTTGTGTTTCACTAGTCCATAATTATATTATTTGCCATCTATTACGAGATCACCAATTTCTCTTTCATCCTAAACCAAATCAAACCTTACGTACCATCAAAAAAATGTACAAAAAATAAATAGATTAAAAAAAAAATAGTTGAGTTTTTGTATTTACTTTTTAACCTTTTTATTTTCTGCCAATGAGTTTTTCTTTATTGGGCCCTTTTAATGACTGCTTTGATGGGAGCTCGATCAGCATTGATTTTTTTTCTGGTTGTGATTTTAATTCTTGAGAAATGTTTGAGAGTTCTAGGGAGAGAGCTCTAATGTGTATGTGGAGCCCCATCTGATGTGATGTTTTGGTCTTGAATTTTTATTTTTTTAAAAAAAAAATTTTCACCTTACTAGAACTCAATTAGAGCTCAGTTTTAAAAGGTTGTATCATTGTTGGTTGTGGGTGTTGTGGCCAACTCCTGCTCTAAAGTCCACAAGAAAAACTTCAAAATCAAAAATCCAAGTGCTCTGTAGACAAAGCCCCTAGATTATTTCTATTGAATTGGATCGGATAATCAAGAATCAGAATTTAAAATAAATAAATAAATAAAATAGAACACACTATTTTCATTGACCCTAAAGTAAAGAAATGTCTGTATTGTATAGATAAACATCCAAAACATCAATAATTTCAAAGCATCCCTCAAAGTATCAGGAAAACCCCAAGATCCAACAAAGAAAAATCTGAAGTAACCCTAATCAATAATCACGAGTCACAGACAAAGTAATCCTACTCATTGTGCTAACCACGAACACATCTTATCAAAATTGCGATGTAATTGTACTATAGTTAGTATCAGAAAGATAAGCCACAAAATGTTGGTTCTGTTTGATTTAGTTTTAAAATTATAATTCGAGTATGGAATTGTAACTTGAGTGTGAAAGTGTGAGTTGAGTTTTGAAAAGAGAAAATTTATTTGGTTATGAGTTTTGAAATGTGTTTTGAAAAGAATTTTTGAATTTTGAATTTTAAAAAGAGTTTTGAGTTGTATTTTAAATTTTTTGAATGAGACAGAGAGACAGAGAGACAGAGAGACATAGAAATTGCACCCACTGGAGAAGAAGAAAGTGATCTGAAGGAAATGGCAGAACAGAGAAAGAGAAAGTGAGGGAGATTGATATATATATATATATATAGAGAGAGAGAGACAGAGAGAGAGAGACAGAGAGGAAGTGCTTACCCGCAGGAGGAGGACAGTGGGCGGTGCTGGTGGTGCCAATGAAGATAGAGAGTCGGTGGTGCCGATGAAGAGTTACATGCTCGTTGATGAAACAAGATGGAATTTAGGGCAAAAAGAACAAAACAAAGGAAGGATATATATATATATATATATATATCAGGTTTTAAAACGATGCCGTTTTAAATTTCTTTAATAACTTTTTGCAACGGCATACAATGTAGACGCAAAAGCAACATGAAACAGGCGCGAGAAAGAGGCGTGTGAGGGAAATTTAGAGCCAAAAAAATGGATACAAAATTAAATAATTTTTATGAGACGGCAAAAATCTTGCCGACGGAACTAATATATTTTTGAGACAGTATAATCTACAGACTCAATAATAAATAGCAAGTAGATTTTTTTGGAGACATTCCTATTTTGCCAACGCTAATAATACATTTTTGAGTTGGCAAGTGTTCCTTTCACGAATAATTCGACTCAAATAGTCCCTTTTCTTGTAGTGAAGCCTAATTATTTAAAAATCAATTTTCTAATCTAATTCACAAACGATGCATCCCATGCATGTTCTATAAATTTCTACAAGTTATATTGGTCACTGTTGTGGTGTTCGTGTTGGTTCTAATGCACATTCGTGACTATTTGAAAATGTTGCTCTTCGTTGGCCATTTTCAAGCCTAAGTATGGAAAAAAAAACACATTTTTTTAAGCTAATTCACAAATGGTGCATCATGTGCATGTGCCGTAAGTTCCGACAAGTTACATTGGTCCCTCCTAAGGTTTTTTTGTCAGTTCTCATGCACATTCATGATTGTTTGATAATATACCCTTCCAACGGACTTTTTCCAAGATTAATTACGGAAAAAGTGTTTTTAGGCTAATTCACAAATGGTACATCCCATTCATGTGCCGTAACTTCTTACAAGTTATATCAGTCACTTCCAATGTGTTTGTGTTGATCCCATGCACATGCCTAGTTGTGTGATAATTTAGCCCTTCAACAGCCCCTTTTTGAAGCTTAAATTTGGAGAAAAAGCATTCTTTTGGCTAATTTACAAGTAATACATTATATTAGTCCATCTTGAAGTGTTTCTACAACTTTTTTTTGGGTAATTAAGTGATAAAATAGAATAGCGAAAACCCTACTACACAGCTACCAAACTAACTAAACTTTCAAGAAAAACAACTCACTAAAAGAAAGCCATACAAGGAAAAGCAACAAAGAATAGAGAAAAAACAAAGGGAGCCAAGCCAAGCATAATGACAAAGCCAAGTATTTCGTATACACACACACAAACACAAAAAAAAAAAAAAAAAATTTGCCTCATCTATGAAATATAACTTTGTTTTATGCGGCTGGAATGCTTCAGTATCAATGCCAACAGAAGAACTTGCAAATCCACCCTATTCTCTGAAGTCTGTGGAAGAGTGTTCCTTTCATCAGGTAGTGATTTTAGTAATTTTAAATGCATCTTGTTTATCAGTTGTTTGCTTCTGCAGGACTACTTTTGTTTTATGAATGGAATTTTCTGTTAGTACAAACAACCATAGCGCAACCATCCTTACTTCTTAGTTCCTAGGATCTTGGGAAGAGATTAACCACCTAACCTTTTTTCAGAAGCCCATTTATTTATTTTTTCTTTTATATGTTTTTGAACCTTGACGGGTTATGCAGGGATTGGAAATAGAAGGGGAGCTGCCTGAGAAAATGTATTGCTATTAAATATGGGTTTGAAAGGGGTAGATTTTTTTATTTTACATAGTCCTATTTAGGACATTTACCTAAATATTAAAAGGAAAACAAAAAAGAAAAAGAAAGATTGCAGGGTTACTATCACGGACTCTTTCCAGATTGGGTCCGAGCCAAGGTTCTCTCCTTGCAGCCTCGTACTTGCGCTCGTCCTTGCAAGCCTTCGGATCTACTTTTAGGCCTAATTTTAATAATCCGAACCGTTCATATTTTATGATTTATTCAGTATATCATACCTGTAAAAAATCAAGTTGATCGGATATCAGAAAGCATATATTCGGAAAACTGTTTATTAAATTCTTTAAAAAATAGTTTTTAGTTCAATTTTTCGAACACATACTTTTTGATATCCGATCAACTTGATTTTTTACAGGTATGATATACTGAATAAATCATAAAATATAAACGGTTCGGATTATCAAAATTAGGCCTAAAAGTAGACCCGAAGGCCTGCAAGGACGGGCGCAAGTACAAGAGCTGCAAGGAGAGGATCCTCATTCGATTGGGTCCAGCAGTATTGGAAGTGCTGTTTATGAAATTCAGTTAGCTAGAATTGAGACCAGAGTTCTAGCTTAATCTGGTTCTCTTTTTGCCTTTGTAACTAAATGTATTATTCTATTAATACACCATTTGCATCACATTCTAATTGTACATAGATGGAAAAAAATATTCTTTGCCCAAAACCAAGCACTAAAGAACTAAATCCAAGTGTAATAGGTGGGTCGCATCATAAGCTCTCATCACATTCTAATTGTACACCTTTAACTTCTGCTCACAAAATACCACTAGGGTTTCTAAAAATTCTCTCAATCAACCAGTGTTTTAAAAGACTCTTGGCGCGCCGAGACGATAAGGTCACCTATAGCTTAACTGCGAGGCGAAGCGCGCACCTCACCAAAGCGAAGCTCAAGTAGTAGAAGAAGAGCAAAATTATAAAATAGGTAAATTTTTCAACATAACAAATATATATATATAATATTTAAAAAATCATAACCATTTTTAATAATCTCTAAACATAACATTCAATCTTCTAAAAATTAGAAATATAATATCCAACAACAGATATAAAGTATAACATTCAATCTTTTATCATTTTTTTCTCTTATTTGGTCATTTTATATTGAATAGTTTAAATCCCTATGGGTATGTCCACAAAAAAAGCACTTAATCAACAATTAGAATAGAAAAATGGATAAAGCCCATGAAGCCCACGTCTTGTGCCTCGAAAAAAAGCCCTCGCCTCAGCGCCTAAGCTACGCCTTGTGTGTTGCGCCTCGCCTTGATCTGTTTGAAGCGCGAGGCTGCACCTCATTGCGCCTAAGCGCACCTATTAAAACACTGCAATCAACATTCATTGAATCAAAGGTAAAAATCTTCCTTTCACAATCCCAAATATATATGTTCCATAACCAAATTAGGAGATTGAGACAAAATGAGAAATAAATAAAATTATAAACTAAGGCCAAGTTTGGCTAACCTAAAAAAGTGCACTTATTTTATCTTTTTATCTTTTTTGGGTCACATCAATCAACATCTCCTCTCTACTTTTTCTACACATAATACAAAAAAAAGTCAAAAAGTGTACTTATTTAGTCTTCCCAAACTTGGCCTAAATCTCATAAATTATTATTTGGCTTCCTATAGAAGTGGCTTGCACCTACAATAGGTCTTGAAACCTTCTCTTCCTTAATCCCCATCAACAATCCTCATGTAAAATATCAAACCATGCATTGCATATAAAATTATTGCACTAGATTCTAACAGTAGTCGACTAAAAAAGCGTAGCTGTGTCATTCCTAAACCATCTAGAACAAAGCGAATGACATAAAAAGTTTGGATAAACTACTAATAAATCTTAATAGTTGGACTTAATTCTCATAAAATCCTAATAAAAATATGTCATAATAAAATCATGGCTAAAAATTGTTTTTTGGGACGATTTCTTGTATGTTATTAAAAATTGATAATTAGTGACTTTTTTGTCACGATTTTTATAAATTGTCACTAAAACTTACAATTATTGACGTTTTTCTATGATGAATATTTCAAACTGTAGCTAAAAATTGAAAATTAGTTGTGTTTTTTGTGACGATTTTTTTATACTGTCGATAATAATAAACATTTTTTATGATAATTTTTAAACTGTCGTTGAAGATGAACAATTAGTGACATTTTTTAATAGTGTTTGATGAAAAAGGTCATTAATTATCATAGAACCTATTGGACAATAAGTTCACCTATTAGGATTTACACGTAACTCTCCTAAAAAAAAATTTAGTTTTTCTAATCATTATAATTATTATTTTTGCAAATGACAAAATAGTTGCCAAAACAGTAGAAGAAATGACACTGTTCACATGGACTTAAGAAGAAATGACACTGTTCACTGTAAGTCCAACCCTACGTTCCATTTAAATATGTGTCCCTTTATAGTTTGGAGACTTACAGCTACAGTAGCTAAATACTTGTTCTCGGAATCAAACCAATACAAGCCAAGGCTTTTATTTGAAAACTACATTAAGAGTTTCTACATACAAACACACACACCCCTACCAAGTTTCATATAAAAAAAAATTCCTATACATTGAACACCATTGCATTAAACTTTGATTCTATACAACTTCATTGTTCACCAAATTTCTTCTCTCTCTCTCCCCTTTCCATTCCTACGGATGCAGCAACTACAAGAATCAACAATGTTCTTTGATGACTTGTTGGCTTCAAAATTGAAAAGAAATTTCCCAGCAAGTATTAGCTATGAAACATGAACCTAAGGTCATGTTTGTTTGGGTGGACATGAGCTTGGGATTGGACTAATAGTCTAATAAAATTATTAATCCGATATTTGGTTAAACAATTGAAGTACGGACTAATTATTTTAAACTTGACTATTAGTTAAGATAGGATACATAATCCAACGGATTCGTAATCCTAGGACTATTAGTCATGGGAATGCTAATCCAGTCCGTTCAAACAAACATGGGTTAAGGGTAGTCCAATAATAACCTTATATGCAAATATGTATTCAACCTGCTTATGTCAACAACTATAAAGAAATCATAGCATTGTAACCGATTACTAGCCCACAATATATGAATAAAACTAACCAGTGACTCAATCCAAAAGGCTTATAAATGCTTTTGGTCTTTATTACAATACACTGGAAACCATTTTATATAACTTGTCAATCAGGAAAAAGTACCAACCAAAATATCTCTAACTAGTTTACAGTTAAAATACCATAAATAGTTGTACGACAATCTCTGACATTGGCAACATAGAAGCTTTTCTTTTTCTCTCAAAATTTAGATATAAAACCACAAATATGAAACCAAAAATGAAAGGCATAATAAAAGAATCTGAAGAAACAATTCAACTATTCCAAATCGTGGACACATTTAACTGACAAAAAACTATCCATACCCAGCACCTTGTAAGCAGCCTTGTTACATTGGACACCATCACACCATAACATTTAGTACCAAGAGTACAACTACAACAAAATCAAACCAACTGTGAATGAGTCATAGAACAAAATTTAGAATAGGTGACGTTTTAGTCATATGTGGCATCCATTTTGCAGATTAATTTGTTATTATTATTATTTTTATTTTATTTTTTTTGGGGTGGGGGGAACCAATGACCACATAATGGACACAAAACAAAACTACAAAATATAACTATTCCCTTAAAAAAAATCTAGATGGTAAATCCAACACAACCAAACAAAAAGCTAGAGAGGAAGCCCATTCCAAAGCAGAGTACTCGTAATAGAGGCAAAGTTGGGTGGTTGTGTTTTATTAGTCCATAATTATATTATTTGCCAGCTATTACGAGTTCACCAATTCCTCTTTCATCCCAAACCAAACCAAACCAAACCAAACCAAACCAAACCAAACCTTACGTCCCATCAAAAAATGTACAAAAAAATAAATAAAAAGAATAGTTGAGTTTTTGTATTTACTTTTTAACCTTTTTATTTTCTGCCAGTGAGTTTTTCTTTACTGGGCCCTTTTAATGACTGCTGTGATGGGAGCCCGATCAGCATTGATTTTCTTTCTGGTTGTGATTTTAATTCTTGAGAAATGTTTGAGAGCTCTAGGGAGAGAGCTCTAATAGCTCTAATGTGTATGTGGAGCCCCATCTGATGTGATGTTTTGGCCTCGAATTTTTATTTTATTTTATTTTATTTTTTATTTTTCCCCTCACTAGAGTTCAATTAGACCTCAGTTTTAGGGGTTATATCATTGTTGGTTGTGGGTGTTGTGGCCAACTCCTCCTGCTCTAAAGTCTACAAGAAAAACTTCAAAATCAAAAATCCAAGTGCTCTGTAGACAAAGCCCCCAGATTATTTCTATTGAATTGGATCGGATAATCAAGAATTAGAATTTAAAATACATAAATAGAACTCAATATCTTCATTGACCCTAAAGTAAAGAAATGCCTGTATTGTATAGATAAACATCCAAACATCAATAATTTCAAAGCATCCCTCAAAGTATCAGGAATACCCCAAGATCCAACAAAGAAAAATCTGAAGCAACCCTAATCAATAATCATCAGTCACAGACAAAGTAAGCCTACTCATTGTGCTAACCACGAACCCATCTTATCAAAATATGTAATTGTACTATAGTTTAGTATCAGAAAGATAAGCCACAAAATGTTGGTTCTCTTTGGTTTAGTTTTAAAATTATGATTTGAGTATGGAGTTGTAACTTGAGTGTAAAATTGTGAATTGAGTTTTGAAAAGAGAAAATTTATTTGATTATGAGTTTTGAAAAGAATTTTTGAATTTTAAATTTTAAAAAGAGTTTTGAGTTTTATTTTAAATTTTTTGAATCTATTTTTTTTAAATATTAAATAATGTTTAAGAATATTTTATTTTTTTATTTTCAAAATACTATGATAAGCTTACTTGGTACAATTTTCACATAAATAAATTTCGTAGATAGATTCTTATTGAAATCATTCACAGTTAGGTGAATCAACCAAAAGCCTCAAAAAGCATATCAAAATTTCAACTTGATAGAAAACCCTCCAATAACAATCCACAAATAGCAGCATCAACAAGATAAATCAGAAAAAGAATTTTACACATGAGGTGTGATTTAAAGAAAAATTCAAAATTTAAATCAAACGAACAATTCGATCTAAAGGCGTGAACTTGACTTCGAAAGCAAACCTTACAGAGAGACAATCGAAGAAGAAAGAGGAGTGGCAGTGGCAGAGGTGGTAGTGGTATCGTTGTCGCCATGGAAGAAAGCTTGGGTGCTCGGTCTCGACTTCTTCATCAAGACAGTAGCGCCGCTGGGGTTTTGAAAGAAAGGGAGGAGAAAGAAGGTGGAGAGAGAGAAGTGAAAATTTTATTTTTTAAAATTTTTTATTTTTTATATTTTTATTGAATTTTTAATTTTTAAATAAGTTGAATTGTATTTAAAAAAAAAAATGTTTTTATACTAATAAATTTATCATTGAAAGTTAGAGCAAAACTTGTTGCAAAATAAGTCTGGTTCATAGAAACGATATATAACTATCTATATTTTAATATATTAATTTTTTTAAATATTTTTTTATAAATATTTTATTTTTAGATACATCTAAGTAAAGTATATTTAAAAAAGTAAAAAAAATTGTTTAAAATTTTAAAAATATTCACTAAAAATAAAAAATATAAAAAATAAAAAAACTTAATTTCTAAAAAATTAAATTTAAAAAATTAAAACCAAATTTATCGTATTTTTTTTCATAAATATAATAATAATAATCCAATTCCAATCAACCGCGCCAACCCAATCCTATCCTAATTCTAGTGGAAAGAGTTTTCCTATTCTACTAGAAATCAATTATAAAAAATAAAAAATAAAAAAATAAAAAAAACTAAATCTATAAATACACATAAGACCAACATATGAGAGAGAGAGAGAGAGAGAGAGAGAGAGAGAGAGAGAGAGAATATATTGGCTAAAGGCTCTCCGATTGATCTCTAAATTCAAGACAAGTAGTTGAAACTCTCAGTTTGAGGTAACTTTCAGATACTGTGTTTTGATTATTGTGTTGTGTTTGTAATTCAAAATTCTAAATATTTTTATTTTTTTTTATATAATACTTTCATATATTCTCGATTGGTTTATTAGTTATATATACATTCATTCTTACATTTTAGAAAGAGTTATATGTATTTCATATCTCAAGTAAATTTATCAGAACTTTATATTAATTTTAGAGCATTGTTATTTATGCATAAAAATTAGATTTACTTTTTAGACTCAATAATGTGTCAAGAAAACATTAGTTGATAATTAATATATAAACCTTGATATTGACATAAAATGTTTCATATGTCTGGTTTTTCCAAAATACTCTTATAGTTAGTGTTTATGTGAAATTATTTGAATCAATTTAAGAAATATTCTTACTACTTGAACAACATACAAAATATATACTTTTAAATCAAATTAAAATTGATATTTTATAAATTTAATAGCACACCTATCTAGGCACACACCCAACCATGGTTTATAATGTGTGTACCCTAGGAAGTTATACATGTATATTTATATTTTTTTTTGTTTTTTTGTTGGGAAAGTAGTTATGCAAATTTGTGATAAAAATTATTAATGAAAAATTTACAGTGTATATGAATTTTTTTTATATGACATTTTTTTTTTTTTTGTAGTGGGTAAATAGTTATATATGGGTTCGTTTGGGATGTGGGTTGATTTTTTGACTTTTTGAATATTTTAGTTTGAAACTAAAAAGTCTTGTTTGAGATTTTTTTTTTTTGTTTTTTTGACTTTTGTTAAGAAAAAATAAAATAATTATAATTTGAATGTGATATTTTATCTTATTATACTAAAAATTCTATTTTATCCTTTTGTAATTATTTTAGTCCCAACCCAACCTAATCCAACCCAACTTTCCAAATGAGTGCTATAAATATTATGTTATTTTAAGATTCGTGTTCTAAGTTTTTGTGGATCACTCTCCTAAAGGCGAAGAGAATAAATAATTTGAATCAAATTCAGAATTTGTGTTATTATGGCACGAAGCCATCTATTTTTTATGAGCCATTTTTTGGTACGAATATTATAAGCTTTATACTTTCATCGTCTCTATCTTTTGCATAACTTATCTTGGATCAAATTCTAATTTTTTACTATGAATTTGTCAATTTAAACTTGTGGACATGAAGCCTGTCTCTAAACTACATGAGGACAATGTATTGAATATATTACATAAATTACCAGCAAAATCACTTGCTAAATTCAAGTGTGTCTCGAGGCGTTGGCGCGAATACATCTCTAGTCCCTCTGTACACGATTGCTGTCGTTCCCGTAGACGGAAACCCACACTACACATGATGGGTTTCTTCTTCCAAGAACAGGAAAGTCGTAGGCGACTACAAATTCGATTTTTATTCAGTTCCACCAAAAAAGAGAAAATGGATAATGATTTAGATGAATCTGTTAGTTTCCTTGGCAGGACCGCTATCTTAGTTGCTTCTTCTAATGGTTTTCTTCTCTGCAATCAGAACAGAAATCATCAGATGCGGTATTATATCTATAATCCAGCCACTAAGCAGTGGGCAGCCTTGCCAAAACCCCCAAAATGCTATAGAAGCGTGGCTACTGGGTTTGTTTGTAACGACAACACATGCATGTGACCCATACAAAGATTCTATCTGCTACAAGGTTGTGCGGTTTGGGATTCCAAAATGTTTCATTGATATACAGTCGATTGTAACAATTGAGTGCTTTTCTTCTGAAACTGGTGCTTGGATGACCGTAAATCTTATACCCGATGTGCCTCTTCCATTGTTCCCAACAAATGATCCAGCTGTTGTAATTGATGAAGTTTTCTACTGGTTAGATATTGGGCCGAGGATAATTGCTTGTGATATGGTACAAAGACAATGTTGGGTTATGAATTTTCCAGGAGAGCCCAAGGAAGTATCCTCAATGTGTCTAGCTGTGTTGAATGGGCATCTTCACTATGGAATAGCGGACGATGTATCCATTGAGATATGGAGTCTTGAGGGCGATTTTCGCTGCAGATTGGCTCGATGGCATATGAAGCATAGAGTTAGTGTTGTGAGCTTAGCTAACAGGTATCCGGAAATTTTTGGCTTGGTTGATAATCTTATAATTAGTGCTGTGGTTGGATTTCATCCTGCTGATGAACACCAGATTGTTTATTTAAATTTGCGCCGTAAAGTGATCTCCTACCATATCGACAATGGAGTAGTTGAAGTGGTGCATGATTTTGGTGTTCCTGAATGGATGACAAGAAATTATAAGTTCTTTCCTTATGAATGGCACGAGTGGCCGCGTGTTATTTAAATTATAAAGTACATTAGAATGATTACTATATGCTTATTTTTCTGAGTTGGTTATTTTTTTTCCACTGACGATAATGGTGTGAACATTTTTTTCCTTTATTATTATATCAAAACTGTGCTCTTGGAGTAGAATATTGTAATTTTATACTAGAAGAAATTGAAATGGACAACATAATGCTTGTTTCTATGCATGATTCATAATTTATCCCTGTAAATCATAAAGTATTATAAATTAACGCAGCGGATAAAAATAATTCGTATCATACTTTAATGATACAACCTCGTAGGTAAATCACGTGCTTCCAAAATCTGATCAGTCAACGGACCCAGCTTGCCACTACAAAATGAGTATCACCCACACAAGTCACAGTGCAAAATGGCTTGATCGTTGTTTTCTGGGAGAGAGTCAGAGAGAGAGTCTGGGAGAGAGTCTGAGAAAAAATGTTATGGGTAAAAACCACATAACGTATATATGATATACGTATATCTTTAGATTAACCATATAATCTGATATATAACCAATATCTATCTATCCATCTATCCATATCTATTGATATGATAGATATAGATATCCTGAATGGTTATCCAAATAAGTTTTGAATTCAAATTCAAACTTACATGGATAAGGTTCAAAAGGTTCAGGTTCAAAAGGTTCTAAGGGTCATGCCACATGGGCGCCCAATTTCTAACATCTCCCACTCGGACATGAGTTGGCATGACACTGCCACATTTCTATCTCAATCTCCCCAAAAAATAAGCAATCTCATACTAGCCACTGCACCGTACGACTGCTGAGAATACCTGTATGTGGGAGCTCTATACTAGAAACTCAAAATGAGTCTGCATAGAGACATCAACCCAAAAAGAACAGAAATAGTGTCTCATATATCCCAAACCCATCTAATTACACCGGTCCAAAAAACATCTCTAATCCCTCAAAAGAGCATGTTTGACCCTCTCAATTCTTGCAATATGTTCACACTCAATCTACTTCTCATACAGAGCGATGTGAGTTGCTGGCAGTGAATATACAACAGTGGTGTAATACTAGATGATCTTCCCTTTGCCCTCATGCCATTTAGTTTAGGATTGACCGTTTTCCCAATGATATCCCTTAAGGCCGAATCATACATGACCGCAGGCAATATACCAAAGTAGCAGAACATCAACCCCTTACCGTATGACATAGTCAAAAGTCACAAAAGGATACATAAATGAAAGTCATATCAATAATGACACGTAAGACTCACACGGTGAGGAAACAGGGATCCATTCCCTCACCTCATTACTCGGTCGCCAAACACATGTAGTATGAATACATGTTACGGTGGAGTAACTCTTCCAAAAAAGTGACGTCATACTCGATACACCGTACAGATCTTAGTCTTGTTGCTTTCTAGCGCCTAACCCGAATTCTCTATTTGCTCGCCTTCTAAGCGCCAAATGACATCTCGCATCTGGCTAATCATAACAGGCACAACATGGAAAGTGGGTACTAATATCCATGTTTGATCCTTAACACGACCTCATCTTGGTTGTAACCAAGGCTCTTGTTTTTTATTCCATTTACCTCTCTCTGCAAAGAGAATTTGTGAGTAGTGGGAGTTCAGGATGGTGGAGCACAATTTGAATTTTGTGAAATTACCAGTTTGCCTTTATTTTAGAGAAAGTGTCGTGGATTTGTTTTGGAAGAAAACAAGGAGCACCAAAACACAATGTTGTCATGACAACCGAAGCACGTACAATAATTTAAACCAACATGATCAAATTCAAGAAAGAGCATGTAACTTGGAAGCAAAAGCACTGATAAAAGATGGAATTCTGAAGAATATAACATCCGAATTCTAAGGCAACACCTCAAAAATGCTACTCTATTCAACAGACATGTACCCAATGGTTGCCAACTGTGACATTGTGCGACCAAAATTAGTTTGGTTGCCAATTGTTACTTTTCGCGACCAAAACTGTTGGTCGGCAAAAGTGAGTTTCCACGACCAACAAAATTTTTGGTCGGCAATAGATGTATTTTTTGCGACCAAAACTCTTGGTCGGCAATTGTCATTTTTCGCGAAAAAAAATAATTTATTTGTCGCGACTAATAAATTGGTCGCCAAAGCAGGAAAATAATACACCTGTAATATTTAGCGAATTCATAATCAAAATAGGACGAATTCATTATCAAAACAGGTCTTATTATAGAATTTTCTATATCCAAGTTTCAACACATAACTCAGCAGCAGCAACATATAAATGTCAATTGATCAATTCAGATAAATGTCAAGGAACTGAGATAGTGGCATCATATAAGACCAAGTCAATTGACAAGTCAATAAGACCAAGTCTCAAGCCTTCCATCTTCAACTCCCAATGCCACCTCACAATGGATAAGGAGATGGCTAACCAATTTCTCATCATGTTTATACATACAACACCAATTAACATGCACTTGCGTTCTGCTAATCAAATTGTCAAAGCACCACATCACAAATAGGAAACTCCGAGGAACTATCACTTTTATTTCAACTTGCTTTGGAAATTCATAAAGGTGAACACCTGAGGATTCTAGACAGTATTATATTTCATACACCTCTCTTTTAAAAAAAAAATATAAGCAATGCTCTCCAATACTAGAAACGACTTTTGCTTGGGACATGGAAACTTGATCTTTTACATGTATATTTCTTTTTCTCCATTAATGAAACCATGTTTGAATTTTGATGGTCCAATTTGGCCAGTATGTAAAAATAAAAGGTCTGAGCTTACCTTCAATTTGTAGATATGCAATCCACATTGACTGAAGAGCTCCTTGAAGTATAAGTCTGACCTGGTAACGCTCTTATCTTCTTTATCCAACACAAATCCTAGAAAACATGTGATATGTAGTTTAGCAGGTATTCATATTTTAAAAACCTCCAGCACTGCCTAGTGTATAAGCAAGGCTAGGCCAAAATGAAATTGAATCAAATCCACTTTTATCTCCTAAAAGAATGCTCAATGTGGTAAAATATTAATTGGCCAATAACACTCCAAAAAGGAGATGATTTGAGCAGCAATCAACCAAGAGAAGTGGAAAACTTGTTTGAATGATCCTCCTCAAGGCTGCTGCTAGTAGTTGTGGTAGTAGTAGCAGTAATAATAGCAATAATAACATGATGATAATTAACAAATTAGACCTTATTTTCTTAGGATCGTACACAATTTTAGAATCATTTACACTCATGATTAATAAAATTGAGTAATTTGACAATATCTAACAATTTTTAATTCGTAACAACATTGATTTTTTCTTTTTTTAATTTACATATATATTTAGATATATTTCAGTTCATTTTTTCAAGCATTTTTTATTCAAATTCTTTTTGTCACCTTCAAAAAGGTTCCGAAACTTCACCTAAATGTTTCTATTTTTGTGAATGGAATGACATACTGAGAAGTAATTCAATCCTACCTAGGAGTCTATGTGAAGTTCCATATTTGCTATTCTTCTTATTTCCATACTTGTCATCATCAGTATGTGTACTTAGTTTGGTTTTATTTAATCATTAAATTTTCGAACCTCAAGACTTAAGCATTCACAGGATACTTGGGATTTCAAATTGCTTTCAGACATCATCAGTATTTGACTGTTGTCAGCTATTGTGCTAGATAGTTGAGGTCAGCCTGATTCCTCTTAATTTCCCCCAAAACAAGAGAAAGAACCATCCTTACATGCAAAATATGAATAAACATTCAACCATACCATAAGTTTATCTCATTTTCTCCAATTTCAATATCATATTTACAATAGATGTCTAGGCATACATTTCGCCTACTTAAATTTCAAATCAACAATGTTACAAGTGTAGAGATATAGAAGCTTTTAAGCCTTACACTAAAAAAAAAAAGAAAAAAAAAGGGCTTTTAAGTCCTGAGTTGACTATACATTTCTTTTTATTTTTCCTTTATTTTAATAGGAGGCCACTAGTTCAGTGGGTACCCATCTACCCCTCCCAAACCCCCCATCTAATGGGGTACTAAACTGGGTATACTTTTTATTTTTCCCTTAATTTGATTTGGGCATCACATCTCTTTTGTCAATTCTTTCATTTGATTGTCTCTTGGTTGATACAACACAATACGAAGATGAAGACAAAAGAAAATATTAGTTTGTGCCCAATTAATAATAAACTGTGAAAGATGGAACTCAACTAATATTAAACCTAATGACAAATTTCAAAAAATATAGGATATGACAAGTGGAAAACATGCACACACTATATAGTTGAATATACTTACTACATGGCATAGATAATGATAAACAATTATTAAATGTCATATACATGACTATTTAATATAGTAATAATAAAAATAATAATTTTAAAAGTTCAAAGGAGAAGAAAAAATATATAAACTTACGTTATTTTTCTTTAATAATTTGATTTCAAGCTATTTCATTCAAAATTATAATGTGATTCATGTATGTTTAAGAAATAGACACATATTTCTTAAGTGTAAGAACTATGTCCAAGTAAACAAATTTTAAAGATATGTTCGGACATATGTTCGACAAATGTTGCGAATTGTTCGACGAGTGTCATGCCGTGTTAGTGTCCAACATGATACGACACCTTCTTAGAAGTGTTTGTGCTTCTTAGACTATGACTTTTATTAATTTATGTTCTCAATAGCGATATTATTTTCCTTAAATAGAACGGTTCATTACATGCCAGACTAGTGAGGTTATGTATATGATGATGTGACATCTTCTTCCAGAGCATAAAATCTGAGATATATTTAGGGGGGTGTTGGGTTGTGTTTAGTGTTCAAAATTAACACTCTCATTTTAAATTATATTTTTGATAAGTAAAGTCATTTTCTAAATGTTAGAAATGCTTCTACAAGACAGTCATTTTCTAAATGTTAGACATGCTTCTACGAGTATCCAAGAAGTTGGTGTTTGACACTAACACAACACCTCACTGGAAGTATCTATCACCATTGAAGTGTACATGCTACTTGATCATGACAACCATTGATTTCATAACCAGCATGAATGACTTCATCTGAATCATAAGGCTATTTTCATAAACATGCTGGCCAGAAATTTGGACATTAGCTATTTCTGTCAGTTATTTCCAATATTGCAGCTGGCACCACTTTAGCTTCCATGACTTCAAGCTTGACTCAGTGAAGGAACAATTAACTCAAGACGAGAGACAAAAACAAGAGTAACTCTATAGGAAAGATAATTTGTAAATATGTAAGCAGCTACAAGTTATCCAGAACTGAATAGGTTAAGAGTGGGAAACATAAAAAGTGTACCAGCTCTTGCAATGTTCTCCTTCAGCACAAAGAATCCACCAAACTTCAGACCACCCTAGAAGTGAAAACATAGTCCATCAAAATTAGAATTCACCACATAGAAATGTTCTTTAAAATCATTCAACACAACAACAAAAAATTAAAATAAATAAAAAATAAAAATAAATAAAATCCCACGTGTTGAATAAAATCATCCTACAAGGAAACTACGTGACCTTGATACAGATAAGATTGTCCATTGCCACAATGTACATAGTTTCTTTAAGACATTGAGCTCCAAGAATTGTAAATGCAAATGGAATATTTTTATGGATACAAATTTTTGGTGTCATTGTTGAATACGGCAATAAAGGCAAAGATAAAATAATCCATATTTGTCCATAGCTTTTCATCATGAGTACTAAGCATCAGTTGAAAGAATTCAGAGAGGCCATGACCTAGTGCAACTGACGACAGCAAATGCTATCCACCCCCAACGTTATGACATGGGTTCGAATCACGAGAATCAGCCTCTCCACAATAAAACATGGGGGTAAGGTCGCCTATGTACTACCTCTCCCAAACTTGTTGCAAGTAGGAGCCTTGTGCACTGATGGGTGATTTGGGGTTTCTTATTCAATGACTTTTTCACTTTTTACCAAAAAATGTGCAGAAAATTAGAGAGGTGATGTGACAACTTATAATAAATAAGCAAATAAGTGCACTTATTTAGTGCATTGCCAAACAATGTATGAGTATTGACTTTTTTCATTGAAGTACAAATCCTTTGAAAATGAAAGCTAAAAGAGATTAGTCATTGATGACCAATCTTTTTTGAGATCCCACAAACGAGTAGTCATGATAGGTAGGAGACCTTACCTTTGCTCTCTTAAAGAATGATACAAAATCATCGTCTGCAAGATGCCCAATACACCATTGAACCCATATAACATCATACCTTCCAGCCTCCGGAGTGAATTCCTAAAACCAATCAAGATTTTAGTTTCACTTTATTTAAAAATCCATAGACAAAACATTAGTGTCATATGTCTCATCTCAAAGAATATTACAAAAATCAAGCCATTGGGCATAAAAAAAAAAACATAATAAAAAAGAAATAAAAAAAATAAAAAGTTACCGGCCATGGCAGATCAACCTAATTAAGAAAAAAATAATGATTTTAACACCAGATAATCTACCATGCACTAACCTAGATAAACAAGATAAGTGGCTAAGAATTTTACCTCCATATGGGAACCTAATCATTAGCTCCGTTCAGCTGCTTTCTGCATCAATTTATAAAGGTTACATTAGAAAAAAAAGAATGACAAAGAAACTTCAAAAATAAAAAAATAAAAAAACAAAATTGAGATATTGTAGAAATTATTAATTACATGAGAAACATGGCAGTTGTAGAAATTATTTGATGTAAATACAATCTGGAGATAGAAGTGGATTGGCCTATATAAGATAGAAAAAATGCAAAAAATGAAGAGTGGAGGAAAAACAATGAAAGAGTAACAAAGTCTATATAGACCTAAGACTAAGATTCCCTATAAGTAACACATAACAAAGCACAATTTACAACATAGAGGGAATGATAAAGTGTAACTAAATTGCAGGTACAATAGGCAGGTGTCTAAATCCAATATTTTATTTAATGGGCTAATAGATGGAAAAATTATGAGCCCAGATGAGTGAAAACTTTGTTCTCCCCACATCTGAAATGTTTCTACTAAATGTGTGAGACAAGATGAGGTGATTTAACTCATGAGAAATTGTCTTTAATTAGTTGAGTATGCAAAACTAAAATGTGAATGGATATTCAATAAGATGATAAATGCTTTACAGGATACTTGGGATTTTAGTCATTGATGGCCAATCTTTTTTGAGATCCCACAAACGAGTAGTCATGATAGGTAGGAGACCTTACCTTTGCTCTCTTAAAGAATGATACAAAATCATCATCTGCAAGATGCCCAATACACCATTGAACCCATATAACATCATACCTTCCAGCCTCTGGAGTGAATTCCTAAAACCAATCAAGATTTTAGTTTCACTTTATTTAAAAATCCATAGACAAAACATTAGTGTCATATGTCTCATCTCAAAGAATATTACAAAAATCAAGCCATTGGGCATAAAAAAAAACATAATAAAAAAGAAATAAAAAAAATAAAAAGTTACCGGCCATGGCAGATCAACCTAATTAAAAAAAATAATAATGATTTTAACACCAGATAATCTACCATACACTAACCTAGATAAACAAGATAAGTGGCAAACTTAACATTAAAAGATTAGGCACTACAGCACTGCCATGAATAAAAACCAGATGAGGCACTACAGCAGCCCTTCCAAGCACCAAAACAGATCACGAAAACAGAACAGGCAGAGAAGACAACCAGCCCTTTAAGCAGAGAATCCAGAACAGAACAGAACTGGAGATATTCTATATTCTGTGTATAGTACGCACCTTTCAGCATTAGTATTAGTTCACATCAATGAACAAACAGAGCAAAAACCAAGATATATATATATATATAGATATAGATTCAGAGAGATTCAAATAGATATCAATGAACAAACAGATCAAAAATGGCCATGGCTTCGATCACCTTTTCTTCACTTTGTTCTTGCACCTCCATCTCTAAACGCTCGCCTCTCATCTCTTCTCTTCCTCACTCGTCGGCAGTAGTCGTGGCTACAACCGTTAGTACAATCGTGGAAAATGAATGGCAAACGACCATGGCTTCGATCTCCACAGATTGGAGCCTGGATACCATCTTAGTCAGATCTTCTCGAATTCGGTGGAGCCGTAAGAATTAGGGATTTTTGATTGAAGGGGATTTTTGGTTTTTCAGATTGGGTATTTTGGTTCAAGAGATGGGGGGGGAAGCCGAGCGGGAATGGAAAAAAGGGGGGTGGAAAATCGAGCGGGAATTTTTTTTTGTTTTTTTGGTAATATTTGAACAGCAAAATGATTCTTTTTTTTTATAGTTAATGAATTTATTTTTTTTTTGCTTCTTTATTTTTTCCAGTTATGAAGGTTGAAAATTTATTTGTTTCATTTTTATTTTAATGAATAAAAAATTATTCTTATTTTTTTACTTTGGTAGAAGTAGGAGTAATATTTTAATGAAAAATAATTTCCATAAATTTTATAAATTGGTTTTTGTTTATTTTTAGAAAAATATAAATTACAAACGCGTTTGGTTTGAACAAAATGTTTAAAAAAATTTAAAAACATAAACTAAAAAGCATGTTTGTTTAGGCCTAAAATATTTATATTTATTTTTTGTATTATTTATGACGATGGAATTATACACATTATAATTGAAAAAAAATATTTGAAAAAATATATATTTGAAAAGAGATGAGAGAGATAGAGAAGAGAAATGAGTAAGAGAGATGAGTGAAAGAGAGAGAAGAGAAATGAGTGAGAGACATAGAGAGCAAGAGACAGAGAGAAAGAGAGACCCATTTCATTTTTTGACCTTTTCCTCTTTCAATAATAATGGGCTCAGAGAAAGAGATGAGTGTGATTGAGAGAAATGAACGATTGAGAGAGAAGAGAAATGAGTGAGAGAGAGAGAGACAGAGAGAAAGAAAAAAAGAGAAAGATAAACAAGATGAGTGAGAGATAGACAAAGAGAGAGAGAGTGAGAGAAAGACAGCAAAAAGAGATGAACAAGAGATATAGAGAGAGTAAGAGGGAGAATAAAGATAAGCAAGAGAGATAGAGAGAGCCAGCGAGAAGAGTGATGAGTGACAGAGAGAGAGGAAAAAAAAGAGAGAGAAACAAGATGAGCGAGAGATAGACACAGAGAAAGAGAGATAGAGAGAGAAAGACAACAAAAGAAATGAACAAGAGATAGAGAAAGAGACATAGAGAGAGAGAAGAAAGATGAACAAGAGAGATAAAGAGCGGAGAGATATGAGAGAGCCAGAGAGAAGAGTGATAACTGAGAGAGAAGGAAAAAAATTGGGGAAAGATAGAGGGAAAAAGATAGAGAGAGAGATAGAGAGGAGAGAGATTTTTTATTTGGCGACCAAAACTTTTTGGTTGCCAAAGGTAAAAACAAATTTTTATTTTCCATTCGGCGACTAAATAGTTTTGGTAGCCAAAACTCAATATACGGCAACTAAAATACTTTTAGTCACTAAAAATAATTTTTTTGGCGACCAAAATTTTGGTCACCAAAGATAAAAAAATAATTTTTTATTTTCCATTCGGCGACTAAATTGTTTTAGTAGCCAAAACTCAATATACGACAACTAAAATATTTTGTCGCTAAAAATAAGTTTTTGGCGACCAAAATTTTGGTCGCCAATTCCATAACCAACTTATTTTTGGCCTTCCGCGACCAACTTATTTTTTGGTCGCCAAAATGTGACCTTCCGCGACCAAATTTATAGTTGGTCGCCAAAACCATACCACTTTCTGCGACCAACTCATTTTTTGGTCGCCAAAATATGACCTTCTGCGACCAACTCATATTTGGTCGCCAAAAATAATGATCATTCGTGACTAATTAATATTTGGTCGCCAAAAGATAACTTTTAGCTACCAACTTTTATATTGGTCACGAAAAGTGGTCGCTAAAAGCGCAGATTCTTGTAGCGTCTTGCGATAAGTATATACAACGGAATCCACTATGTGCGCCTCACATGAAGTGATTCAAGATCACAATTCTAGATTCCAAACATAGACCTTATCAGCACCTCTTAGGATAAGTATATACAACGGAATCCACCATGTGCGCCTCACATGAAGTGATTTAAGATCACTACCTCTTGCACAATAACCTCTCTAAAGATATTTTGGTGACTAATTTGCGTTCATTCTTGATGTGCCCAACTAGCGCATATGCACCCAACTAGCGCATTGAATTTTACAAGGAGCAAATTAATAAACTACTAGTAAAGCATTTTATCCACAGTCTAATGAGCAAGATCAATGTCTAAACAACTCAGTTGACCATTTACCAAAGATAACACTTATCATGCCGAATATGCCCACATAGCGTACTTTAGGCTCCCACAACAAAGAAAAGATCAAGGAATATAGGTCATATGTTTCTCCCAAAGACAATCCGAGGATTCACTCAATAGCTAAGGCTCTGGCTTTTACCGATAGGTAAGTCAATGGGTTTGTAAATTTGCATCTAGAATCGTTCTAGGATATTCCTTATGTAAGTCATCGAAGACAAACACATGAATTCTCCCAAAGCAATCCCTAAGGATCGTACATCCGAGCATATAAATTACATCACCCATGTCCATCATATCTAAAATAGAGGACTGCCCACCCTAGGTGGCGACAACCTTATAAATTTCTGGCTCATAATGACTACGTAAGGAAAAACTTCTTTTGGACCATTGATCATACCTCAGTGGTCTTCATCGATCATCGTTGGCCTATCATGGCTTGACGAAATCTAAGAACCACTATTTGGATAACTGTTTTAGGCTGTAAAAGATTTATTGGAACTAGCAACCTTTTTGCGCTCCTAACTTTTCACCATAAAAGCAGAAGGTAAATCCTTACGGATCTACTTATCCAATTCTCTAACGAGAAAGTTGGGTCACAATGTCCACAAATCAATGTTCCGAACTTATGTCAATCATAGCCTAAGTCAAAATAACCTCACTCCCCAGGAGGAAGTCTTCTCATGGTCTACACTTTTTAAACTGCGCAACATTGATCCACTTTCTAAAAATAGGAGACTAGAGCCTTAGGCATTATCCTAGGCTTTTTATCATCTTGCGGAGCAATCATGAATGTTTCCCTCTCAATCACCCAGTGATGACGTGGAAAATTTTCACATTCGCTACCACGCAACTAAGAATGTAGAGTATTCTTCTTTAATGGAGTAATCCATTAGTAGGCACATTGCTCCCACTGTCCCTAGGATATTGGAAATTTCTTTCCATTCTCAACTAGGCTACATAGAGCGCTATGCTTAGAATTCTCTATCTTATAGAGTTCCAAAAACTCTATTCACGTCACCTTTACTAATAAAACTTTATGTGACTTAGTTACACTACCACAAAGTTGCTTACCTATATGCACATGACCCGGAGGGTTTATATGACCGCATACAATAATGCGCCACACGACTCTTTGTGTTTACAAGACAGCATTCAATGCGCTATAGAACCCTAGGTCTTAACTTCGCAATCTTATGAGAAGTAAAATAAAGATAAGCTGCTTAACGGTTACAGATCGCCCATAAATGGCTCTCCGCTAACCCATTACTCAAATGGAGTGTAAAATCTGCTATGGAGGGCACTTAGTTAGAGATATAGGCAATAAACTAGTGCAATTCCCAATTGGGAAACATTTTGCGCCATTATCCACCTAACATTAACAATATTTAATTCCTTATCTCTATTACACCATTGTGTTGTTGAGTACTAGGAATAATCAATTTTCTAAGCATCTATCTCTCTTCACAGAGTTTTCTAAAATAACTCAAATAGATACTCGCCACCTTGGTCGAAACTAAAGACACGAAAGCTATTATCTCATTGATCTCAACCTCATATGTGCTATGTCAAAAATCATCTCAAAACTTTTGACTTATAGGAGATCAAATAGTCTTGACTCAGATGCGTATCGTAATCTATAAATGTATCAAGATTGAGGCTTAGCTATCATACCCTTACACATATCTAGTCACAAATATTATAGTGGACTAAATGCATCAAAACAAATGACATTCTACGGCTTTCCTACTTACTTGTGCACACCCATTGCGAACAAAGTTACACATTCACATGAGAGCAGGATGTCATAAGCGAGTGGGCCCGAGAAGGCCTACTCAAACCATCGTGTCATCATCTCATTAATGTGATTAAGTATAATAAGTCACTGGTTCATGACCAATGTCATAAACTAATTCCAATCATCTTAATGTGTGAGTTCTCAAAGACAAGTTTTAAAGCTTTAGGTCCAACTAGGTAATGACCCACGACTAATTCATATTCACTAGATCATAAAAGGATGTCATGGAGATATCAAGTGCGCCTAAGCCGCAAATTTAACTAGTAAGTGCTAATCCCCTGCACCTTCAGGTCAATTTTATTCTCCATACACTTTACTGTATCTAGTTGAAAGATGACAATACTCCTCTTGCCATATCTATTTCTCGCTTCATAGTTACTTGCAATTAATTCTACTATCCACAAGAATGAGAGAATAAGCTATCAACTATGACAACTCCCGAAGTAACTTAAGCGTGCATTAAGCTAAAGAGTCTAATTCAACACAATACTCTCACGAGCCATGCGCCAAATTCTTAGAGTCATAACAACCTTGTCAGCCTTGACCTTTTCATTATTATGCTGCAACGTTTACGCTTAGTAGTAAACGTCATTCAAAAAACGTTAGCCTAGCTAAGGAATCATACAAAGAAGCCCTTCCTCATGTCTCACACTCAAGTGTGAAAACAGTAAGTGTCCAGACTTAGACAAGTGGGCAATGCTAATAGATTTTGCAGCCACTAAGCGCTAATCTTTTCACTCAGTGTTAATAGATTTTGCAGCTTCTAAGCGCTAATCTTTTAACTTCACGTGATATTTCAACGCACACTATTATAGTGCATGAAATTTCGCTCAATCCACTCCCAATAATTGGGTAGAGAGCAAAACACTACTCATACTGGCTTTTTTTTTTTTTATCCACTCCTAATAATTGGGTAGAGAGCAAAGCACTGCTCGTACTGGCTACTCGTCTTACACTTAATGATTAATTTATTTAAGCTCGCATTTCTTGGATGACGTGACTCTTTAATGTTACTTCATCCAATGATGTAACATTATTTACAAGTCAAATTACAAAGTCAATCCGCGCAGCTCATTAGTCAAGATCATATACAGATCTATTGAGGGCTTACTAATTTCATAACTCCAAAACTCGCCAACCAAAACTACGTACCGTGCCGCTAACCATAGCGCACACATTAGTTTTTATTATGCCAAACAAGGCAACAAAACCACGGCGACTTTGAGCCATGTTTCCTTACTTTGGCTCAATTAAGACTTGACCTAAAGTCTCCAAGACTTTTGCTCATCTAAAGAATGGGATTACATTGTTCACATTTAAACATCTATACTAAGTCTAGGTCAACCAATTAACTTTCATAAGCTAAGTCAATTTAAAGAGAAATTCGCATTGAGATTAATTTGATTAGCATAATATAATTTTTTCACAAAAATCTAAATTAAATAGTGACAATATTACACAAGTCGCAAGTTCGAAAATCCGCTATGCTCGTAATCATCTCTTGCGCCACACGTGACAATTATCCAAAATTTAATTTAATTTATGCGCAAAATATTGGTTTTCGGGAGTTAATCTACAAAGATTTCTCTCAACCGAATAACCTCCCACTGACTATGGCATGTCTAAAAGCATGATAAAAAAAAATGATAATTCCATACAATAGCATCATAATGTAGATTCACAATCAATACATGTTATGTTACATTTAATAACGGAATTAAAATAAAAAAACAATTAATCATGCTATTCTAATCACAACATATTACAAACCCTAAAAAAACTAATATGCTGTATTTAATATTCAAATTATGCTATAACAGAAACTGTATCATTTCTGAAATTTTCTGGAATTTTTCTTAAATTTTCTAGAATTCTAAATAACTAATAAACACACATTAAATTAGAAATAAAAAATTCCAGAATCTGATAAATTGAAAAAAATTATTCCAGTAAATAGTAAAACATTTCAGAAGTCTACAATAAAAAATTCTACCCCAAAAAATAATTTATGCAATACCAGAAGCATTTTAAAGCATAAATAATGAATTATAATCATAGAAAAAATACTTTTTATTTTCATAAAATTTTCAAAATTTTACAAAAGATAGAAAATATAATGCTGAGTCTAACGGTACTAACCACGCTTAAAACAAAGTTATAACAAATTAATTATGACCATTTAACGTAATTCTGAATTTAAAAACAAAACAAACAGACCCTTACATCAGCAGCCAAGTCGGCGGAAGAAAAACGGCGCGGCTCAGCGCGCGCAGCTCAGCACGCGGCTCGGCTAGCGGCTCAACGCGCGGCGTGCGTGTGTGGCGCGGAGGGCGCTCGCGTGGAAAGCGCAGAACAGCGCGCGCATGGAGGCGCGTGAGAGCACACGGAGGCGCGTGGAAGCCTCCCACGGCGTCAGGTGGTGCATGAGGCCCACGCTCCGCCTTCCAGAGTATTTTCTGGTTCGATTTTTGTACTGTCGGACTCTATTTTTCATAATAAAAACATTTATGGCATTAAAAATAACATTTAATGAACATAAAAATGAAGTGTATCACATTCTCAATCAATGAGAGTTGAAGTGCAAAAAACCGTGCACTTCATCTTCCTTCTCCATTAATTTTCATGCATATAATATGTATATATTAATATAAAAAAAATACACATATTTTAATGCATAAAAAATAAGTACGAAAAAACCCATATAGGCTTTGATACCAATGTAAATCATAAAACATTACAAATTAACGCAGCGAATAAAAATAATTCGTATCATACCTTAATGGCACAACCTCGTGGGTAAATCGTGTGCTTCCAAAATCTGATCAGTCAACGAATCCAGCAGTGGAGTGATACTACAAAATGAGTATCACCCACATAAGTCACAGTACAAAATGGCTTGATCGTTGTTTTTTGGGAGAGAGTCAGAAAGAGAGTCTGGAAAAAAGGTTATGGGTAAAAATCACATAACGTATATCTGATATACGTATATCTTTAAATTAACTATATAATCTGATATATAACTAATATCTATCTATCCATATCTATTGATATGATAGATATAGATATCCTGAATGGTTATCCAAATAAGTTTTGAATTCAAATTCAAACTTACCTGAATAAGGTTCAGATTCAAAAGGTTTTAAGGGTCATACCACATGAACGCCCAATTTCTAACAATCCCGAAAGCGGATGTGGGCAATACTCACAATGTATGTATTTTATTTATTTAGTCTTCTGGATAGTTTTTTTTGTAGTATTATTGTTTCCAAATGTTATCTAGATGGTGTGACATGTTCATTTACGTAACAGTTCAAATACAAGTGTCCTCATTCTTGATCCTTTGCTTAAATGTCGCATTGATCGGGCTGGACTCGGGTGGGCTTGTACCGTATAATAAAAGACTTTGTGGCTACTCAAGTCTGGCCCAACTCAAATGTTTGGTCTAACGGATCAACCCAAGCCCAGGCAAAAAAAAAATATATTTGGTAGAGTTTTGAAGTTTAATTCTATCCATTAGTTTGAGTGTGTGGTTTGGTTACAATTTTAGAAAATTAATTACACACTCATTTTCAAAACACCCATTTTTCAATATTATATGCTACATCATTCAATTCAAACTTTTTTTAAAACTCATAACCAAACAAATTTTTCACACTCAAATCATAATTCCAAAACTCACAAATTTAAAATACAATTTTATTCTCAAATTATAATTCTAAAACTCTACCAAACGCAACTTATAATTTTCAATTCTGTTAATCGGGCATCTATATATATAAGGAAATGTATATATATTGGATTGTTAAAGAAAAATGAAATTAAAGTTATTAATAATCCAACATTTCAAGTTCAAAATAATCTAGTAGGTTCATTAAAGTACTTTATATTACATTCAAAAAATATTCCCTCTTTATTTAAACAAACTTAAATCCTAAGTCCAATCCATTCATTTATCAGGCCTAAAATATTAATCCAATCCTTCCTTGTAGACTAAAATAATATTTCAAAGCCTAAGAAAAATAAGATCGAGTTTGATAGCGAGTCCATATCAATCTGTGTGACACCTAGGTTTTTTTTTTTTTTGTTTTTTTTTTGTTTTTTTTTAGGGCAGCAATGATACTATAATAATCATTTAGAACAATCTTTTTTCTCTTATTAGTTTCACAAAATAGATCCCATAATGGATCACAAAACACTCGCAATGGCGTGAGTCTCATAGTGTGGGTCTTACAGTGAGCCCCACCTCTTGCGAGTGTTCTATCATTTGAATTATTTATATTGTAGGGTTCATCGAAAAATTATCTTTACAAAAAATCAAATTACTGGAACAATAATAACCAAATGATTAAATTACATTTGTTAATAAAAAACATCAAAAAAAATTTGAACAGCAAATGTAATTTTAAATTTAAACCATTCATTATTTTGAAGATAAATATAATCTAATAATACATACTATATTTGATTAATTTAATTTTTTATATGAATAATTTTTTTAACAGACCTAACAACATAAATTATTTGAATTATCCAAATGTGCCGTAGCCGGCAAGAGCACCTCCAGTTCTGAACCTCCCCCTTTTAAATATCATCATACCTAAGTGGGCAAGGTTTTCATATTTAAAGGACTAAGACCCATGTTGACTTATCATGGAAAATTCTTTGTAGTATTCCATTTTTGTTCTTTCTTTTTCGTTTTTGGTCTATGCAATATTGTTATTGAATTGTTAATCATCAATTCATTTTCATTTTCACTTATTTCTTCTTCTTTTTTCTAAATTTTTACCCAAATATTCGATTCAAATACTACTTTGTCATGGAAAAAAAAAGCTAATCAATTTGAGTTGAGTTACAAGCCTGTAAATGAAAACAATTGTTCACAAACTTAGCTCAGTTCGTTAAGTAAATAAGTGATCTCAAATTTGACTTTTAAACTCATCTAATAAACAAACTAAGTTTGACCTCGAATAAGTTCGATTTATTTATCTTTCTTTAAATTATAAAATAATTATTTATATATTTCAATAATATAAATAATAAAAGTTAAATGGAACAAAACATTTGTTGGAAATTATAAGCTCTCACACCTTATAAACTAAAATATAATAGACCGTACATATTTAGGGCATTATAGTATAATTAACCAAACTTCTTATTATTTCTATGCTACCATCACCCTCTATTTTATTATAGGGAAAATTACATCCAGTGAGATTAAAAAATAAAAAATAAAAATTTACAAAAATATGGAGGGATCACAGTTTTTTACTTGGGAGATTTAGTCAAAATCCCCTTATAATAAAACTTTAATATATTAAGGAAAAGCACAAAATATTTTTCTTGAAAAGTTTGACACATAACACTATTATCAAAATATTAAACTTTAAAATAATATAACTTTTGATATAGATGTCGGTTGTTCATAAAATTATTATTTTTAAAATCTTCTCATCAAAATTTATTAAATAAGATTTATGTTGACTATAAAATTCTTAATATATATATATATATTACCATCGAAATTGATGTAAACAATAGCATGTTACTCTGTCTCATAATAATATGTTACTTTAATTCATAGTAACATGTTACTTTGGCAATCTTGTTCAAAAAAAATAATAATAAATAATGATATTTTACTTTGTCTTTACTCAATTATGCACTTCCTTAGGGGGTTTATGAAACAAAATAAATTGAGTTCTATTTTTTACCAAACAATGGTCCAATAGATGGATTTTGGCTAAATTTCCCTTTTATGGGCATCCCACCACATACTGACTTATTTTTGTAATTTTTTTCTCTTCCCTACTGCATGTAATTCTCCTTCTATTACACTATATAAAACAGAAATACAATCATGTGTTTTCCTGACCTTTTCAATAATTATCAAATCCAATAACCACTCAACAATTCTTCACATTCGTCAAACTTCCCAAAACTATTAAATGATTTTTCAAATTCATAAAACCACACGCTTAAATCATAAAAAATAAAAAAATAAATATAAATAAAATTTAAATTAAATATAAATTTGCAAATGCGGATCTAGAATGGATTAGTCGAAAGCAGAAGTTCATAGTTCGGTCAAATCATAGATTTTTAGTTGATACAATCTTTTTTAGATAGGACGTCGTATTTGAACCCTCTATTTGAAAAAATGAAAATGCAAGTGGAAACAGCAGTAAATTGGTACCCGGGTAAATTGCATGAAGTGGGTTGCCATCTATATTTGAGATAGAACATGTCAGGTCGACCATTTTTCTGGCAGTTGAATGGCTGCTCTATGAAAGGACAATCTGTAGAGTTGTAAAGTGGATTATAAGAATCATCAAGTATCCATTTTCCTTGGAAAATATTGCACCCATCTTCCTTGTTTACAAACTGTCCGTGTACTTGGTGCAGAAGATGAAGGACAACCAATATTGCAACCCCAACAACAGCACTAAAACCTGTAAGATTTAATAATACATGTAATCATAATAATAATGCGGAATTAAACTTTACAGGATCTTGAATTCAATACAACTCAAGAATAAAATGAATATACCTTTGTTAGCCATTGAATTAGAGAAGTTGAGAAAATACCCCTAATAGTTGAACCTTTAATTCTTGGCTCACATTCTTCTCTCTGTCTCTCACTTTATTAGGATGACTATAAAACTTAGAGTGATGGAATAATATCAAAAGAAGGGGAGTCACACATCCTTATATAGAGGAGAGAAGAGGGCCAGATAAACTCTATCAGAAGAATTCCTAATCCATCAAGGTTTCCTTCTTATCTTAGAAGAGTGATTATATTAAAATTCTAATTACTGAACTTGATCTCAAATATTGGTTTTATCTATTTATGGAGTCCAAATAAATTAAAAACATGTAGAAAATATGTAGGCTATTGGGCCACACTAGAAAAATAAATCCAACATTCTCCCACTTGGCCCATTAAGCCGATCATGATGCAATTATGAGTTTTTTCAAAAATATGCAACTTAAAAAATTTTGACTCATTGGATTCCACACTAAAAACTTTGACACGTGATCACGAATTTTAAAAAAATAGCCAATAAGTTCAGATATATTAGAAACTATAATACTGTGATTACTTCAGATTACCAATGTGAGTCATAGCGGTTATATAACATTTATGTCATATTTCCTTCTATGTACTATACCATCGATAACCTTCACCAACCCAGTCCATTATCAGGATATATAATTATTTGCCTGAAAGGCCCCTGTAATTTGTCTTGTTAAGACATTTCCTGTTTATCAATATTCAAAATAATGTGTACACACACTTTTAGAAACAGGAAAAATAGAAACAAAATTATTATTGCGCAAATAGTGTCAAAAAATAAGCACTCATGATTAACCATACACATCAAGGGTTGCTTAAAAGACCCATCCTGATAACATGCTCTATGAATGTCTTTGGTGGCAATCCCTTTGTGAATGGATTAACAATCATAAGAGATGTGCTTAAGTTTTCAATTAACACTTGTTGTTTCTGGACTCTTTCTCTAACAACTAAGTACTTTACTTCCATGTGTTTAGAACCACTGGAGTACTTTCCATACTTAGAGAAGAAAACTGTTGCGGTATTGTCACAATATATCTTCAACGGCCTGGCAATTGAGTCAACAATACCAAGTCCTGAGATGAAATTTCGCAACCATTAAGCATGATTTGTAGCCTCAAAGCATATGGAATGTCCTTCATTTGTTTTCTTTTCAAGTCATTCCTTGGACACTGTTTTTCACTTAATTTATCACCCTTCATCATGGGTGCATCACCGGCTGAACAAAACTGCATATTGAATCTCTCCAAAACACGATCAATATATCCTTTCTGTGATAGTCCTAGCAATCCTCGAGATCGATCCCTAAAGATCTCTATGCCAATAACATAGTTTGCCTCACCCATATCGACCATTTTAAAGTTCTTGGAGAGATATTCCTTGGTTTCATGCAATAAAATACTTGAAGAACTAGCCAACAAAATGTCATCCACATATAGCACCAAAATAATGAACTCACTCCCACTAACCTTCAGATATATACACTGATCAACTGCATTTTCCTTAAATCCGAAAGAGATAATGGTATCATTAAACCTTAAATACCATTACCTAGAAGCTTGTTTAAGGCCATATATGGATTTCTTTAATTTGCAAGCTAAATGTTCTTTACCTTTCTTTGCAAATCCTTCGGGCTGCTCCATATAAATTTCTTCATCCAAATTCCCATTTAAAAAAGCAGATTTCACATCCATTTGATGCAACTCTAAGTCATAATGAGCTACCAATGCGA
>NW_021025891.1:151190-306925 GCF_004153795.1 Camellia sinensis
TCTGAATGGTACATCTTAATCTCTTTCATATTCATTATTCATCAAAGAAAACTCTTTTGTGTTGTTAAAAGCAAAGGTTGTGTGAAAGAAAGATTTCATTCTTGATTTCCTAAAATCGTTAACTAAGTATGCCCACATCATGGACTCCCTCACTCACTTTGTTTTGTTGATTAGTTAGGTATGCAAACTTTTATGTAATTCTATATGCTGTTCATATGCATGTTTTGATTTATTATCAATTTAGTGATAATAAATCATCATAATATGTTATTGAATTGAGTGTATTGCTTGCCGTTATGATAAAGTGCAATAGATTAAAAGCAATTTTAGAATTTTGCTGAATCGTTTGGACTATTAAATTAAATATATTTTATTTGATGTATCACATTAAAGGATTAATGTTTTTTGCTTTGTTTAATTAGCACACTTATTGTCTATTATTGTTAAATATTTATATATTTTCATGATTAAAATTGATATCATGATATAATTTTATGACATTGAATTTAAATATTAAAGTGGTTAATTCATATTAGGTGTAATTCTTATTAACCATATTTTAGATATTCATGATTGTTATGATACATATATAAAATATTCCTGTTCATCCAGAGTTATTATTATTATATTGGTAATAGCAATCACATAAAAGAATTAGAAATCATAAAAATAGTGATCTCATTAAAATTGTGATTGAATTAATGATAATTAAATAACTCAAAATTAATGAATAGAGAATATTGTTGGTTAGTTCCGTATTCATAGGGTTTACTAATTTAGTAGCTGCCAAAGTGGCCTAGATTTGTAAAAACTTATGAATATAGAACTACATAAAAGAATTGTTAATAGGGTAACATTAAGGTCGATATATTCTCAATTGCAGTTATAATTAGGAGATTGAGACTAGCCCAAAGGAGAGTCACTTCAAATAATTATAAACTGGGTAGGATAATATAAACTTATGTAATTTGACAGATTAGAATTGAATACCCAAAGGTAACATGACTAGCTGAAAAAATTGCATAATATACTTTAGACCTACATAAGTGATTCTTGACGAGTGGACAATAGATATACCTAAGTTTCCCAAAGGAAAGACTTATGTTGATATCAATAGTTCATCGTAATTCTCAAAGCTTTAATATGTATATTGTTTATGCCTTTTTCCATGTTACTTATGAGATCTTGTGTTAATACCTCTTAAGATCTGTCAAAAAGATAGCTTGCTATCTAAGGTGGTTGAAACTTAGAAGGGAGGCTATATTGACTCCTCCGATCCTTCCTGGGATCTTACTTGGTTATTGACCAAAGACTCTTTAGTGACGTTATCCTAACGCTTAAAGTAAATTTTGGTTAAAGGCTGTTGAAGATCGACAAGCCACTTGCTGGCACTATTATGGCTGAATTAACAACAATGAAATAATAATGCGCCACCGAGGAGTTTAGGATCACATCCTCAATATTGGCGACAAAGCTGCAAAGCTTAAAACTTTAGGAATGCAAGTTGATGAAACTTTCCTCGTGCAGTTTATTCTCAACTCACTTCCATCACAATACAGCGCATTCAAAATTCACTATAACACCAATAAAGATAAGTGGAATTTGAATGAGCTGACTAATATGTGTGTTCAGGAGGAAGTGAGGTTGAGGGAGGAAGGACGTCAAACTACATTGGCTGTAACTCATGGAGCTATATAGAAAAAGAAGGGTAAGTTGTTAAAATCAAAGAAAAATTCACCAAAGAAAAAGAATGAACCTGGGGAAGAAAATCAGGCTAAGAATGGTTTCATTGTCAGTGCAACTTTTGTGGCAAGAAGGGACATGTGAAGAAAAACTGCAGCAAGCGAAAGGCTTGGTTCGAAAAGAAGGTAAGAAATTTCTTTTGTTTGTTATAAATCAAATCTTGCTGAAGTACCTTCTAATACGTGGTGGATTGACTCTGGGCCACGACCCACATTACAAATGATATCCAGGGATACCTCTCAACCAGGAAACCGAAGGAAAGTGAAAGATTTGTCTATATGGGAACCGTCTCAAAGTTGAAGTCGTAGTTGTAGGAACCTATCGACTGATCTTAGAGACGGGTCATCAGATGGATCTAGAAGACACTTTTTATGTTCCTTCAATTTCTAGGAAATTATTTTCGTTATCCAAATTGGATCGTGTTGGATATTCAGTTTTTATTAATGTGGAAAAACTTAATTGAATGTTTAATTCAAAAGTGATTGGTTCTGGCAATTTATGTGATGGTTTATATAAAATTACCTTAATCATGAGTTTGCACAATCATTAGTAACTCTGCATTCGAATATTGGTTTAAAACGTGGTCTAATTAATGAAAAATCATCGATCTTGTGCATAGACGATTGGGGCATATCTCCCAGAAATAGAATTGAAAAATTGGTGAAGAATGGATTTTGGAAAACCTAGACTTCACTGATTTCAGATATGTGTGGATTGCATTAAAGGAAAGCAAACCAAACACACCAAGAAAGGTGCCAAAAGAGTAATGAGCTTCTTGAGATAATTCATACAGATATTTGCGGGCCACTCAACATCCCATGTCTTAGTGGTGAAAAATATTTTTCACATTTATAGATGACTTCTCACGTTATGGATATGTGTATCTAATTCATGAAAAGTCTCAGGCTGTTGACATCCTTGAGGCGTACATAACTGAAGTGAGAGACAATTAGATAGAAAGGTTAAAATAGTGAGATCAGACAGGGGTGGTGATATTATGGTAAATATGATGAGTCAGGCCAAAATCCTGGCCCATTTGGCCAAATTCTTAGAAAGAAAGGCATTTGTGCTCAATATACAATGCCTGGTACGCCACAGCAGAATGGAGTTGCTGAAGGCGTAATCGTACACTTAAAGATATGGTTAGGAGTATGTTAAGTTACTCAATTGTACCTATTTCAATGTGGGGTGAAGCTTAAAAACTGTAATGATATACTTAAATAGGGTTCCTAGTAAGGCGGTCCAACAACTCCTTTTGAGTTGTGGACTGGTAGGAAACCTAGTTTGAGACACTTACATATTTGGGGTTGTCCAGCAGAGGCAAGAATCTTCAACCGCAAGAGAAAAAGTTAGACTCAAGAACAATATCTGGATATTTCATTGGTTATCCAGACAAGTCTAAAGGGTACAAATTTTATTGTCCTAATCACAGTACGAGGATAGTGGAGACTGGTAATGCTAAGATTCCTAGAGAATGGTGAAATCAGTGGGAGTGAGAAAACACGAGTGGTGAATTTCGAGGAAATTAGAATAGATGTGCCAACATTTGACCCTTATCGAAAAGTTGTTGTTCCTCAGACTATTCCACAGGCTGAGGAAAACGAACAACATGATGAAAATCCTTCACCACCTCATGTTTCACCACTTCATGAAGATACCACATTGAAAATATGTAGAACCACCACAACCGGCAGTTCTGAGAAGATCTCAGAGGGAAAGAAAGCCTGCCATTCCAGATGATTACATGGTGTATCTACGGGAATCTGATTTTGATATTGGATTAACAAAGATCCAGTCTCATTTTCACAAGCCATGAATAGTGATGATTCTTCTAAATGGGTCAATGCTATAAATGAAGAGTTAAAATCCATGGAACAGAATAGTGTTTGGGATCTCGTCGAATTGCCTAATAACTGCAAAAGGTCGGGTGTAAATGGGTCTTCAAGACCAAGCGTGACGCAAAAGGCAATATCGAACGATTTAAAGCCAGACTTGTTGCCAAAGGTTTTTACCAAAAAGAAGGCATAGACTATACAGAGACCTTCTCTCCAGTATCTAAGAAGGACTCGCTTAGAATCATCCTAGGATTTTTTAAAAAAAATTTAAATTTCAAATTAGATGTGGATTAAATATGGGTTAAATATGATTAGAATTTTTTTTAACTATTTGTATAAAAATAAATAAATTCTAGATACAGCTAGATAGGCCAAATTAGATTATTGGAGATTTTTGCCACATTTATAATCAAAGAAAAATTAAAAACTTAACATATTGATTATTAGATAATTTAATGAAATAGTAAGAAAAACATCAATAAAATAAAAAAATGTATTATTTATATTTAATATTTCAAAAAAAAAAGAAAATTAGATTAGAACTTAGAGAAAATAACGTTTTGCTTATATAATAATATAGATACACAACAAATTCTATCCATAAAATATAAATCCACCCAATTGTTATGTAAAAGTAAATGCATAATGAATTGTGAATGTAGCCACAATAGAGGTGTAAATTTGGCCTGGTTGAGCTCATGTTGGGTTTCACGGGCTCCCTTCAACATTCAGACCGGCCCATGTGCCAGAAAATTAGGCCCATACCCAAGAGGCATTCGAGCCTTGGGCAGGCTGGTGGGCCTAGGCCTGGGCTCGGGGTTGGGCTCGGGCCTGAACATTTTTTTTGTTTTCTTATTTTTTCTATTAAAATTTTATTATTTTCTATTAAAAAAGACACTGGGTCTCGGTGGGCCGGGTCTTGAGTGGGTCTTACACGGGTCGATGGGCCTGGCCACAAGTCGAGCCCATGGGCCGATCCGGGCTTCAGAATGATGGCCTATGCCTAGGGTCTTGGGTTGGGCTCGGGCCCGAGCCCAACAGGCATAAATAGGTCGAGCCCACCCTAAGCTGCAGGCGAGTTTTGGGCTGTCTACAAACTGCATGCTATTTTTACACTCCTATAACCATTTAACTCCACAATAAAATTCATGTAACCGACATTTTAAAATTATTATATTAATTGAATAAAATCTTTTTGTTGAAATAAATGTAGTTTCAATCTTAATAAAAATATTGGTATTTTAAAATATATTTTTATTTAAAAATTACAACATTTTAGGCACATGTGATTGCTTAGTTTAACTCAATCCTGGTCCTACTAGAAGCCTGACTTCTATAGACTCTCATTCAGTGCTTACTTTGGATTTCACAAGAGATAAAGATAAACTCCCTAAGAGCTTTATCCTTATCTTAGCAAAGTTCCTTTTTTACTCTAGGACTCCTGCCCTTTATCTATTTATCTCAGATTCCGATATCTTCGGAGATAACCTCGGCCATGCCGAGAGAAGCTCGGCGTCACAACCAAGACATGTGGCACCTCGGCTGACACGTCGGCGTCACCTTGCCACGTGTTGGTATTCAGAAAATACAACATACAGCGTATATTCAAGATAACCAACATATGCCGAGAGTTCAAACCTTATGAACAAAAAATATGTTGTTATGAATAATTATAACTATAATAACAATATTCATAAATATATTATTATTCCAAGGTGTATTGATTCACAAACTAAAGCTCTGATACCACATGTAAGATTTAATAATACATGTAACCATAATAATAATACAGAATTAAACTTTACAGGATCTTGAATTCAATACAACTCAAGAATAAAACGAACATACCTTTGTCAGCCATTGAATTAGAGAAGTTGAGAAAATACCCCTAATAGTTGAACCTTTAATTCTTGACTCACCTTTTTCTCTCTGTCTCTCTCAATTAGGATGACTATAAAACTTAGAGTGATGAAAAATACTCATGATATGAAAGGGGAGTCACCCATCCTTATATAGAGGAGAGAAGAGGGCCAGATAAACTCTATCAGAAGAATTCCTAATCCATCAAGGTTTCCTTCTTATCTTAGAAGAGTGATTATATTAAAATTCTAATTACTGAACTTGATCTCAAATATTGGCTTTATCTATTTGTGGAGTCCAAATAAATTAAAAATATGTAAAAAATATATAGGTTATTGGGCCACAATAGAAAAATAAATCCAACAAAATCACCCATGCATATCAGAGAGATAGAGAGAGAGAGAGAGAGATTAGAAGTTAAGAATATGTGATGAATATGGATTTATATATAGGTGAGTTAAGTGTTGCATGTGCAGTGGCTAAAAGATTAGAGTATACAAGGCTATATTGGTAGTTCTTACTTTTCGTTTCTTGTGTAAATTAAGCTTTTATATTTTTAATTGGTTGAATTTTGACTTTTAATTTTTAATTTTCATGTCAATTTAGTTTAATTTATAACATCAAATAAGATTTTTGACAAAAAAATGGTTACTGAATTAGTTGAGGCTAACTCATTGAGTTAAATAATTTTATAATTTTTTCTTAAAAACATGATAGGTGTCACTTGTGTGTGTATTTTTTATCAAAAACACTAATGGGCGTAATCAATTGAATAATGCTATATGTATCAATTGTTGATGTGGCATAATTTAAAATATTTTTAGTATTTGTAATTTGTATAATGAGTGAGATTAATGATAATATCATAACTAGTATTGGTAAACTAATTAGTATAGTAATTAGTGCATGTAGCATCACCGCAATCAATTAGATTAAATTGAAACAAAATCATAAATTCAAAATCAAAGCTAAACCGATTAAAATTACAGAGATTAAAATGATACAAGAGTCAAAATATGGAAATTATAGATATAATTTACCCTATATACAGTGGGGGGATTTGGTGGGGATTATACAACCAGTTTATAATTATTTTAATTTATAAATTTGTGTCGGACTGTTTAATACGGTTTCTGCTTATAGCTTATTAGATAGAAATAATTTAAATAAGCTGAAAAATCTGACTTTCCAAAAGAAGTTAGAGGAGGGGTGGTTTAAACTTCTGCTTTTTGATAATCAAGTTTTAACTTAAAATAATCCCCACCAAACACTCCAATGAGAAGTGGCTAATTTTTGTTGGACTTAGTTTTATTTTTGTTTGTCAGAATATAATGAGAGAGAGAGAGAGAGAGAGAGAGAGAGAGAGAGAGAGAGAGATGGCATTGTCTGGAACAGAATATTGCAGAGAGATACAAAATTTTGTGAAATTAGGATCTTCCTATGTTTAAGATTAAACTATTTTTGGAACAAGTGTACAGATTTTTAGATCATCCCAGGAAGGTATTTTTTTACAGCCTGGATAATATATTCAGGCCCGGTCCTGAGATTTTTGGAGCCCAAAATTAATAATCAACTAATAAATTTTTGGGATTTTTCATATTTTTTTTTCATTGAATGAAAAAAAAATGAAGATAAAAGACAAAAAAATTGTGTCAAAATCACAAAAAATACTTAGTATTACATTACAACAATAATAAGTGTCGCTTGATCCTCGCACTTCTTGCATTTTTAGAAGCAAATAAATTAATCGTACTTGCATAATCTATTTTTTTGCAAAATCATTTTCAATGAATAACAATACTAATTATTTTAAATGGGCCTTTCAATTTTTTAATGGGCCAATTTATTTTAAGTTAGTTTCGGTCTTCTTTCATTTTTTTTTGGATTTAAAATATACCTAATATATTACAATAAATTATAATAAGAGGACACTTTTTTACACTACAGGAAATGTGTGATATAATGGCTTTTTTTAACGGCATTTTTTTAAACGCCACATTTTTAATATTTAACGAAGTTTTATAAACATCGCTGTTTAATTTAATAAAACGGCACCGTTTAACCTGTTTAAAAACGCCTTCGAATGTATCCTACATTTTAATTTAATAAGACGGTACCGTTTAACCTGTTTAGAAACGCCTTCTAATGTATCCCACTCTCACGCGCTCTCTCTCCCTCTTCAAACCCTCATTCTAATCTGAGAAACCCTTCTTCTCACTTTCAATCACTCAAATCTGAGAAACACCAGTGTATGAATCTCGCTCGCTCGCTCTCTCTAAACCCTTAAAGTGATTTCGATATCGAAGTTCGGTGATCCAATCTCAGAGTGATTTTGATTTCGTAAAGCAAAATAGATTTCGTAGAGCAGAATCGATTTCAATATCGATTTGGAAGATACGATTCAACCTTCTTCAGCTCGGTGATTTCGATTTCGAAGTTCTCTCTCTCTCTCTCTCTCGATTTCGAAGCTCCACCACCACCACCACCGCCACCACCACCACCATCTGCATCGTCTACTAAGGTGAGCACTACTATCTACAATCTCGATTTCAATGTCGAAGTTCTCTCTCTTTCTCTCAAAATCTTCATTCCGCTGATTCTTCTCCTAGGGTTTACAGTCTTGAATCTCCTCCTAGGGTTTGGATGTGAGGTCAGATTGTGTGTCATATCATCATTTCTATCGCAACTTTACTTTTTGTTGTGCTTGAATATCTCAATTGTTTAAATGTTGTTTTGATTACATTTCAGTCCCTTTGTTTGCGATTTGATATGTTAGCAGTGGCTTAATGCATTTTAGAGGCGCAAGTTAATAAAGTTTAAGGCTGATTTGCATCTATTATTTGTCGAACAAATGGAACCTCCTCTTATCTGGAGATATGGAATTTTCAAACTTTGCATAATTAAATGAGAATGAGGTCTTAACAACGAAGGTGGAATTTGGGTAGAAGTATCTATTCAATTCAAAGTAAAATTGGTAAATACCACCAAATGTGAAATGGCTAACTGATAATCAAACCTACTTTTTTTTTCAAGCAGCTTCCATGGAATAAAACCACCACTGGCCTATCTGTCAATCAAACCAACCTTGTTTTTGTTTTTGTTTTTGTTTATCAAATTCCTAAATAGGGACCCAATGCAAAGTAGAGCCACTAATTTTATTATACCCTTTGGATAATAGACATATAGGTTCTCTTCTCTTGTTCTAGTTTCAAAATTTTTGTATGTTCTTCAAAACAAGCCACCATAGACTTGTAGTTTCCAAAAACATAACACATTTGGGAGTGTTTTTGAAATGGGTTTGATGGGTGAGAACCTAACACAGATTGTGATACCTGTGGCTGCTTTAGTGGGGATTGTGTTTGCTTTATTTCAGTGGTTTTTCGTGTCAAAGGTGAGGGTAATTGGGTCTGGTTTGGATGGATATAAGGATAGGTTGATCGAAGAAGATGAACCAGAGGAGGGTATTGACTCTGAGAAGGCTGTTGCCAAGTGTGCTGAGATTCAAAATGCCATTTCTGTTGGTCAGCTCTCTCTCTCTCTCCATAAGTTCTTGTGCCTTGTTGCATTGTGATTAATGGAATTCGGCATGATTGATTTTTGGTCCATTTGTGTTGTTCAAGTTGGGGCATTTAGTTTCATTGTGATTACTTCAATTTCTGTTTAAAAACTTTCAATTTGGTTCTTTATTGTTCTGTTGTGATCATTTTACTTGTTTTTGTGTTTTAATCTTAGGGTATGCTTATTTAAAAAAAAAAAGTCTTTCAATCCTCCTTTTCATTGACAGATCAAGTATCCAAATTATGTCATTTTTTATTTTTATTTTTTTTTGTTTTGAAACAGAATTTGCTGCTTTTTTCAACAATGATTGTTTTCCTATATATGTTTTGTTTTATTGTTCTTGGTTTTACATGTTTCTTTCCCCCCACCTTTTCAATTGCTATACAGATATGTGTTTGAACAACTAGATCTCCATATTCATAGATAAATTATATTCCTCTAGTGAGTAACCTTGAAAATACAATGTGATTGTTCAAATTTGATGTTAGTAGCTTTCATCACCATTTTCCTCAACTTTTGTTGCATGATTATGCCTCCTTTGTCGACTGATCATTGTGATAATACTATAGTTGTTAAACACAAAGATTTCACCCCCTTTCCCAACTCAAAAATATGTAAAACTAAACAATCAAGACATGACTTTTATATAACAAGTGATTTTGGGGGCATCACTATACAAGGCACTACTGGTTTTATTATTTTGTGTTTAAGTTTTTTTTACTTACACAAAAACCAATCACAGAACTAGACACAACTCTCACACAAAAAGATGGAACCCACCTCATATGAGAAGGTTGTGTCCGATTCTGTGTTCCTGGGCTTTTTCTTTGTGTTTTTATGCTTCGGATTTACCAACTTTACTTGATCTGCACATTCTAATATGTTCTATTGAAGACTGCATTCACGGTTGTGTCCTTCAGGTATTGTACATGTGACTATGAATATTTTGGTGCAAATTTTTATCAGTAGATATTTAATTCCTTCTCTTACATATCTGTAAGTAGGCCATGAATTCAGTTGGATCATATGCTATAATGGTCCCATAAACTTTTAAAAACAATACAAATCCTTATAAAAAAAAGGAAGTTTCTTTATTTTGTCCTCTATTTTGATGCAACTTACCATTCACAAAAACTCTTTTCAGTTTTCTTGTTTTCCTACAAATCATAGATTTTTGAAGAACTCTTACGCTATATCTTTATCTTGTTTTTTCTCTAGGTGGTTAGGCCTCCCATTTTTTCTTTTTTTTGGCATACCTATGAAAAATCTGCCTTTTTAATCGGCTATTGTTTTTAGAGGACTTTTTCAATTTTCATTTAATTTTTTCCCATTTTTAGGGACTTTTAGTTTAAAAGTCTCTAAAATATTTTTAAAAATTGAATGGAAATTGAAAAAATTACACTAAAGACAAAAGTGCTTAAAAACTGCTTTTCAATTAAATCAATTTATTTTTTTTTTAAATTTTAATCTTTAGTTGACTTTTTCAATTTTCATTCCTTTGTTTATTAAGTTTTTAGGTGCTTTTAGACTACAAGTCCCTAATAAGTAAAAATAAAATAAAAATTGAAAAAAGACAACTGAAGACCAAAAAAACCAATAATGAAGCTGGTTGCAGACGTAAAAGGATGAGAAGTAGGATTTCTAACATGAGTAATTCTGATTTTTTTTTGTTTGTTTGTATTTTGATCATAATTCTGATTGAGTACAATAATTTTCCTAGAAACCTTAATCCATACATGGACCTTGACATGTGTATATATATAATAATTTTGTTAAAAATAAATTTTTAAAACTTAAATGATGAGATTTTAAAATTTTTAAGCACAAACATAAAACATAAAAATAAAAATAAAAATAAAATAAAATAAAGAGTAAAAATGTCAAAATTTAATTTACCATTGTCACGGCATGTTTAGACTTACCAATCAGTGAATGTCATGATTAAACCTCCGTCCCAAAACATTCTATGCATTGGAAATTTTATTAATTTTTCCTTAAAAAATTTACAATATCAAAAAAAAAATGTATATATATACACACACCATGTGTAAGCCCAATCGCAGCCAATGGATCTAAAAAATCTAAAAAATGAATTTGAATCGTAATTAATATCAATTTGTGTCATAATTGAATACCATTTTGATAGTAACTAAAGCTATCACAATAAATCATAATCAACATGACATAACCAAACACCATAATGAAACAACCATACACAATAATCAAGTCTAGTTGTTTAAGTGAGAACCACACAAATCTTGACTCATATAGTCAAGACTCTGCAATCTCTAATAATATTGTGAGAATATATGTTAATATGTTCATTATGGAAATATATATCCATTAGGTTGATTGTATAGGGTCGATTGATTGTGTGAATATTAGATTGATTGTATAGGGTCGATTGTTTCCTATTTCAAATTAGGTTTAGTTTGCTATATATATCGGTTGTAATCTTTGTATTAGACACAATTGAATATAGAGATTTATTTAGAAAACTTACATGGTATCAGAGCCACGTTCGAAACCCTATGTCTAGCCTTGATCATTCGAAGTTCTTTCTCTGCGTTCACGCCTGCTATTCGAAGTCTTCTCTGGACTTCTTCGAAGTTGCTACTCAAGGATCGTTCGTCTCTCTCTCTGGTTCGTGGGTCTCTTTGGTCTTCTTCGAAGGCCTCTTTATGTTTGGTTCGTAGGTCTCGATCTCTCTCTTGGGTTGATCCATCCTCACGGTCTGTTAGTTCGTCTGATGCTTTGGTTGTATCTCTCTCTTTCTCTGTCTCTCTATGTTCGAGACTTTTGACTCTATCAGTACTGTCAGTTGGTTAAAAACATTTATTTACAGTTTTGCCGCTTGTTTTTTTATTATTATCCTTCAACCTATTAATCTTTGGTTTATTACAATGACGGACACCAAAATCCAAGCAATCAAATGTAAACTCACCGGTGCCAATTATGCTTATTGGGCTAGTGTTATGAAAAATTCCTTCTTGGTCAAAAAACATAGGGCTATGTTTCTAGTTCCATTTCTCGTCCATTGGACCCGAAACAAGAAAGATATCTAACTTCTCGTGACACTTGAAATTGTGATAATGTCGAAATTCTGACCTAGTTTCATAATTCTGTGGATGGTCGTATTAGAATAATATTTTTCAAATACAGTACTGTCAAGGAAGTGTGGGACAATTTATTGGGTGTGTATCGATAGTCCAAATTTGCCCAGTGGTATGAGTTGGAAACAACTATTCAGAGTGCTTGTCAGCGGGATCAATCTATTCAACACTTCTACATTGAGATGACAGGTCTCTAGGATTAATTGGCTCTCATAGAACCATCTAGACTCAAGGCACTAGACGCTTATGTTGAGTTTCAAGAGCAAGGTCGTTTAGTGCAGTTCTTAACGACTCTCTTCCCTCAGTATGAGGCTATCCGTGGTGGCATCATTCATCGGTCTCCTCTCCCTAGTGTGGATGCTATTGTTCATGAGCTCCTCTCCGAGGAAACCTATCTTAAGATAACCAATCAGACTCTTTCTCCATCTGTCTTCTTGGCTCGTACTCAACCTTCTCTATTGTCGACCCCACCATCTCATCAGCTTTAAGCTAATGCGAAGCCCAAGAAGGGGCCACTAGCCTCTGATGAGTATGTTTTTTGACATCAGAAGGACCATTGGAAATACAACTGTCTTAAGCAATGACGTCAATCTGCTCAGTCTTCTCAGCCGCCTCAGGCACGATTTCGATCTCCTGCTACTTATATTGTATCTGCTCTAACTTCTGATCCTGACTTGGCTTCATTGCGTGCCCAAATAGCTAAGCTTTAGATGCTCTTGTCCACTTCTCAGCCATTATCATCTGTCTCTACTCTCACCTCTCTTCATTCAGGTTTATTTGGGTCCTCTTCAGGTATCTCCTATTTTGTCTGACTTTTTGATTCTGGTCTCTCATCATATGACTCCTCACATTTCCTTACTTCAAAACTGTATCTCCCCTCCCTCTCCTATTACTGTGAATACTGCTAATGGGTCTAATATGCCTGTTTTATCTATTGGATCTATCTTACCCTCTGCCATGTCTATTGTTACTTTTCCCTCTGTTCTTTATGTTCCTCAACTATTTGTCAGTTTATTATCTATCAGTCAACTTGATACTTTCAGTTTCGATGTTATCTTTTCATATTCTGTCTGTTGTGTACAAAATCAACTATCCAAAAAGCAGATTGGCGCCGGTCGTAGAGTTAGAGATTTCTATGTGGTAGAAAGCTTACATCTCCCTCTATCCATCTCTTCAGTTGCTTTTTCCTCATTTTAGTTAGATTTTTAGTCAAGTCATTTTTACTTATGGCATTCTCACTTCGGTCATTTGTCTGTTGACCACTTACGGTCTTTAGCTCAGTCAGAATTATTGGGTAAAGTTTCTCATAGTCAAATTGATGAATGTCAGGGGTGTAAACTTACCAAAATATCAACTTTACTTTTTAATAAAAGTACTTATGTTTTTGTTTCTCCATTTTATCTTGTGCATACTGATGTTTGGGGACCCTCTTCCGTTATCACTAAAGAGGATTATGTATACTATGTGTCTTTTGTTGATAATTGCACCCGTTATACTTGGATTTATCTTATAACTCATAAATCTGACTTCTACCAAATATATTGTACATTTTAGTCTATAATCACTATATAGTTTGAGGCTCCCATTAAATTGTTACGATCTGACAAGGGTAGGGAATATTTTAAAACTGAGTTCTATGAGTATTTGGCCACTTTAGGTACCATTCACCAATCTTCTTGTACTGATACCCCTACCCAAAATAGTCGAGCAAAGTGTAAATATCGTCATCTCCTCGAGACAGCTAGGTTTTTTCTTCTCTCTACCTCAGTTCTAGCTTCGTTTTAGGGAGAGGCAGTTCTTACTGCTACTTTTCTTCTTAACCACATGCCTACTCTTCTTCTTTCTGGTCAATCTCCTTATGAGGTTCTGTTCTCTCAACTTCCCAATTACTCTCTCCTTCGTGTGTTTGGGTCTGTTTATTTTATCCTTCTTTCCCGTAAAGATCGAATCAAACTTAGTGTCCGATCTGTTCTATATGTCTTTTTGGGTTATAATTTTACTCAAAAGGTTATCAGTGTTACGACCCTATTTCCCATCGTCTTTACGTCTCTCGTCATGTTTCTTTTCTCAAACGTATGTCTTATTTTCAGCTTCCTCCTATCACTGCTCTAATTTCCAAAGAGGATTTGGTTCACATTGATCCATTTCCTTCTGAGATCCTTCTTGATGAGTACATCTCTATTGTTTCCCATAACCTTACTCCATTTTCTCCTTCTTCTCCCCAGCCTGCTCATTTTCCTCCTCCTCCGTTGTTAGTTTATTCTCGTGGTCAGGCTCTCCCACCACCAATTGTCTCTACTCTTACTGCTAATCCTTCTACTTCTGACGACTTTAATCCTGCTGTATATCGACATCCTACTCGAGCACGTCATCCTCCAAAAAGGTTGGGTTGGTCTAATACATGTTTTTCTGCTTCATATTGTACATTTTTGTCTGTTATTCATTCTTTTTCAAAACCTCAGTCCTACAAGAAGGCCTGTCAGGATCCTTATTGGATTCAAGCTATGGAGGATGAGTTATCTACTTTACAGAAAATTAGTACTTCGGAGTTGGTTCCTTTGCCTGCTGGTAAGAATCTGGTTGGTTACAAATCGGTCTACAAAGTCAAGACTCATTCTGATGATTCTCTTGAACGCTACAAAGCTTATCTGGTTGCCAAAGGTTTCTCACAAAAGTATGGTATTAATTATGAGGAGACCTTTGCTCATGTTGCCAAGATGACTACTGTCTGTACTTTGATCTCTGTCGCTGCTATTCATTCTTGGCGTCTTTATCAGATGGATGTTAAGAATGTTTTTCTTCATGGCCATCTCACAAAGGAGATTTACATGCATCCTCCCCATGGCCTTCACCATTCCTCTAGACAGGTTTGTCGCCTTCGGCGTGCTCTGTATGGTCTGAAGCAGTCTCCTCATGCTTGGTATGATCGCTTTCAGATTGTTGTTATTGCACTTGGGTTTCATCCTTGTGCTTAGGACTTTGCTTTATTTCTTCTTCACATCATTGCTGGATCTATTGCCTTATTACTGTATGTGGATGATATGATTATCACTGATTCTGACTCTTCTTCTATCTCTGAGGTCAAACAACATCTTTTCTACACCTTTGAAATAAAAGATCTGGGTCCCTTACAATATTTTCTTGGTATTGAGGTAACTTTTTCTCCTAAGGGCTACTTTCTATCTCAGGCCGGTCTTACTGACACTAAGTTTTTTGATACCCCCATTGAGCTTAATGTGAAGCTCACCACTACTAATGTTGTTATTCTCGATGATCTTACTTTATATCGAGAGCTTGTGAGTTGCTTAGTTTATCTGACGGTTACTCGCCCTGATCTTGCCTATGCAGTTTGTGGGTACTTGTATCAAGCCTAATACACGACAAGCCTACGGGTGCCACATCAACAAAATCCCACCCACGTGGCAGACCAATAAGGCACCACGTGGGCATGTTATATGTTTGATACATAGCGTGCCTTACGGGCGTCGTGTGCCAAGGCACCATGTAAAACCAAGACTATATGCTTAACTTAAGAGGGAGCATACATAAACCCAAATATATCTAAATATGAAAAGCCCTGCAACAGGTAGCACCATTGCCCCACATGGCCTATGGTCCTTCATACCTCACTTCAAGACCAAACAACAATATAATCAGCCCTGGTTCACTTGGACTTGGATTGATAAACACTGGCGCTCCTAAACATTGAGATGGGCCTATGTCCCATTCTTCTACTTAAAAGTGAGCCCCTCTTTTGAACATTGAAATAGGCCTGCAGCCCATTCTCCTATTTGGTCGCGTGGAAGTGAGCCCCTGGCTCTCCTAAACACTAAAGTGGGCCCTGGTCCATTCACCTACTTAGATGCCTGGGTTGGGAACAAGACCCAAGCACCACTGCTCGAGATCATCAAAGGATATTGAACTGGCGAGCTAAGGTCATGGGATCGTTGAGATGGTTGTCTCCTTGCTAAGACAACTCCATCTCGACCAGGGTTGGAGAAGAGGTAACAACGACCTTACATTTGTAATACCCGCCTTCCTCCTTAGCAGTTACTTATACGATTACTTTTATGCTTAATCTGGATCATGCATTTATTCGAGCCTTATATGTATATTTATAAGCATTATGCTTGTTAACAGATATGTTCCTTTGTGGAAAGACCTGTCTGATTCACAAAATCGCTAAAGTTATAAAATTAGTTAATGAATTACGTACGTGGGCTATTACACCTTAAATTATGATAGGTGATAGTGAACTTAATTAATAATTTAAACTAAAGTGACTCTTATGTAGTTAATCTAAGTTAAAGACTAGGGATGCTTTATATATAAATATCTTGAACTCAATAGAAGGGAAAATATGAGAGTTAGAGTTTGAGAGGAGGCTAGAGAAGAAGAGAAAAGAATGAGATGAGAAGAGAACTTGAAAACAACTTCACTAGATCAACTCATCAAGGTAAGGATTCTCCCTGATTTCTTGCATAAAGATGAAATTCTAGTTTGACCTCACAAGGTTAAGGGTGAGAGTGAGCAATTGGGTAGTATAAGTCTTGTTGTAAACCTAACAGGAGAAACTCTTCCAGTTCCTTGTCCACATACCATTACTTAAGCTCATCTACATGATTTTGCATGGTTTTTCCCTAAATTTCCATGGTTTGTAAAAGCATAGAATTAACATAAGCATAAATCCTTGTTTCTTTTATTTATGAAGGTGTTAATGAAATTGAGGAATTCAAGCTAAACTCAATCTATAATTTGAGTTTGAACCTTGTTTGTACGTTATGTTCGTTAATTTGTGGCTTTCATTTGGTTGGATTTGGATATGATTCTTGGGGATTTGGAGTACCAAAAAAAAAAGGGCAAAATTCGATTCTGGAACACCCAGAACCGCACGTGCGGCAAGGGAGCCCACACGTGCGGTAGTGCACTGGCACATGTGCGGTAAGTGGGTCCACCCGTGCGGATTACAAAGGAGGACTGGGGAGCATTCTGTCTAAAAAGCACGTAGAGGCGCACGTGCAAAGAGGGTCCCGCACGTGCGACCAGAAAGCTCCGTACGTGCAGCTGTTTGGCTGTCCCAGGTTCACTTTTCTGGGTCGTTTACTCCACTCTCGAGCCTCCGTTAGCATGTTTTACGCTTATATATGATGCCGATTGCATTGCATAAACGCTTAACAAGTGTGATTTACATCTTAACCTATGAGTCCCTAGGTTGTGAAACTCATTCGTTGAGTGTTCGATGCATTAAATGGATGATGCTTAAATCTATTTGTGTAGGTCAAACGCCTCATTCCAATCGTCTGCAACACGAAATGGACTGTAAGTAACACTGCTGTAATTATATATGATTTGCGTTATCTTTTCTCTTCTTCATCTTATGGGTTATTCCGATATATTTCTCGGGTGGATGAATGATATTTCTATCCCAGTTCTCACGGTTCACTATGACAAATATGGCACCTCTTCTTATAAGTATAGTACTGTCAGTTCCATTCCATGGGACTCCTATTTAATATGGTAAAAGCTATCATATTTTATTTTTGGTCTTAATGACCGCCTGTTCGGTCTTCCTGACCACCTATCCGATATCTATGACCATCTGTTCGGTCTTCTAAGCCGCCTATATTTACTGCTTCTGAATATACTGCATAAATGTTATGCTTCTCAAATGTTGTATGAACCTGCCTAGTTTGTGTTTTATCTAATGATATATTTATCATTCAAAATCTTTTAATTCAGTTGTTATTCACTAGGCCCTAGCTCACATTTTGGCATACCATGTAGGTGATCCAGCTCAGGAAAGGACGTAATGGCGTCGATCTTGCTTTGGTTTTGTCAAACTAACCATTGTGCCTCACCGCGAGGTTCCCATCCATCTAAGTTTTGATATGGCCAGTGTTTTCCCTTTTGTAATTCACTCGTGTGTTTTTGGTCAGTTGTCCCTGGCATTATGATTGTTGACAATGGGAGTAATTTTTCCCCTTTTGTTAGTCTTTTTAGGCAAACTTGTAACAGTATGTTGTACTTCTGCGTATGTATAAGTGTGCATATATAGCAATGTCTTTTGTCTCATGTAAATTCACAGCTCATTAGGCGTTTTGTTTTCTTGCATATTAGCTTCCGCTAGCCCCGGTTGTCGCTTAGTTCCGTCAGGCCTTCGGTAATCGTAGATTACTGGCCGGTTACGATACTAAACCTAGAGGGGTGGGTTTGGGTCGTGACAACATTCATGTCCAATGATGCATAAACGAAATGTTACTTTTCGCCTGTCATGAAACATTGCTCTCCGCCTGCCATCAAGCCACAAACAGCAGAAGGGCTTATATCACTTCTGGCAGAATTGGGGAGAACGAGCCACCTGTTCAATAGTTTGCTTGGGTTTCAATACTCCTGTGGCCTATATAACATATCGTATATGCAGCAAGACAACACAACAACACAACTCTATAATTCTAACACACTAAGTCTCATGCTTAAACACCTCTCTCACACTCGACATTAGTGCTCATGGTCCATCACTGCCAGCCTCTCCCTCTCCAAGCTTGCCTTGACCTCCTCCTCTCTACCTCCGGTGATCTCAAGCAATTGGAGCGCCCGCCATTTTCCCATATCACCTCTAACCACACCTCTTACCTCCATTATACTCTGCTGGAGAAGAATGGCGCTCACTTCACATGTAGCAAGACATCCCAAGGTAGCGGGCACTCCGGAACTAGAACAGCAACATCCTAAGGTGGCGTTAGGGAGATTGTGGAAACCTCGGAACACAACCCCGGCGGCTTCCCGGAAGAACAATCCTCTCAACCGACCATAGCGGAACAACTCTCTACATTGGCTGAGAGCATCACCTCTCTCCAACAGAACCAACAACTCTTTATAGACGCCCTACTAACCTTACAAAAGGCACCTACACTTTCATCATCATCTAAGCCCCTTTCATCATCACAAAATGGCATTCTGCCATCAGCTCAGAATGGCTCAGAGGGTAACCCCACTCACAACAACTTGCAAAACCAAGTAGGAGCACAAACATTTGTTCCGCATCCCCTATCGGCTCCAAGCCAAGCATCCTCATCACAAGTAAGTTTGGTCGGCGGGACTCCTGCCGCAGTGGTTTCAACTTGCTCTTCAGCTCTTCCACCAGACTAGGTTCCTTCAGTCCAGCCCCTGACGTCGAACAAGGTGAAGGAGCACATACATAACCTACTCTAGACATCAAAGTCATTTTTGGGCCCCGTATAATCCTCAAAAGTAGGAAAAGAATAAGGATAAGTGCCCCTCTCCACCTGACAATGCACAATAGACTCTGGAGGGACAAAAGCCTCAACCCCTTTCTTTGGTTCAACCCCACCAAGAAGAAAATCAGTTAGGCCCTCACCACTGTCGTCAAATAAGTCCACCCTCGCCCAAAATAAGTCCATTCCACCAAAGAAATGTGCCCTACACCAATAGTTCGTTGGGGGGATGCTCGGAGGATTTGTGTCTTTCTTGGCCTTAAAAGACTTTTCTTGGATTTACTCAACTTGGAAATACCAAAAGAACCCATTAGCGATTGTCACGCACTGTGGTGGGAGACAACACTTCCCCCTTTCACTTTAGCCATATCACAAAACCTCGCCTCGCCTCGCCTTGCTTGCATCAACACAAGACTTATAAATCAGAAATTGCATTCACCATTGAGGTGCATTTTACTCCAAAAAAAAAAAAATTCCCTCGCATGAAGCAAACTGTAGACGTCCCCGAACGCCCCGGGAGGATGAAGTCCCGTTCTGTTCATTTGGGGTCACTACAGCTCAGGACTCTCAAACTGTCACGGTTCTTAATCTGAACCAAAGAGTCCAAATCTGGCAAATCGTTTTGAGAAACAGATTTTGAAAAAGTAGTGCCAAACATGGACTGCTTTGCCAGATACAGAGTCGCCACCTAAATATTTTATTTTGGGAAATTTAGGAAACCCTGACTCGGTGCCAAAAGGCCACGTGTCCGTCATCACCAAAGTTGCCTCGGCTCGGGAACTTGGGTACGATTAGGGAAGGTCACTTCGTGAGCACCCCCGCTCGCCCGGTCATAGACCGGCCTCTACTAACCACGATATCAATTTTTGAAAACATTGTGAATTCTTATTCCGGTTATTAGCCTAGGTTACTATATGATGCGCACAGCATACAAGTATAGACTGGATCGCCTGAATTGGAACAAAACATTTCATGCTTGTTTATTTGAAAATGGTTTGATGATGCTACTCGCAAGTAGGCTAAGACGTGGATTTGCCACCCTCAGGTGGGCTTAGAAAACATGATTTTGCCACTATCTAGTGGGCTTAAAACACACATTTAATGAATTATTCCAATTCAAATAACCCAACCTTCACCCACAGGCACTCAGGCAGTTATATCATATAAGCACATAGCCTCATGGTAAGCATGCTATTCATGGCAGTCACTCACACGCATGCAAGGATGCTAAAGCATAAATCAATGCATGATCCTAGCTATGTCAACAATGTCTAATGCAACATATGCAAAATGCAACTATAGCAGGCTCGGCTATTCTAAAATGGCATATGGAATGCTACAGCTAACATGTATTCAATTTGGAATTGAAAGTACAATGCAGTTAGTATGATGCGCCGAGCCCGGTGCATGCAAAACGGATGAATGATGCAAACATGCTGTCATACTGTATGCTAATTGAAATATGCCCTAATCTAACCATCATAAGCGGATAAATAAAAGGGAGAAAGACGTGGGGTTGGAAGACATACATCACACTCACCCACACTTATTACAGTTATGCCCTCACTCGGAGGGTCCGAATAAATATACAGACCAAATATTACAGTCCTGAATAAAAAGAATATTACAGTCCAAGATATTACAAAATCCTAATTAATTAATAAATCAACTAAGAAAACTGTAAAACTGGCATGCAAGCCAGGGACTGTCTCGCTTCTGATGGATGATGCATGTCCGGGTTGTCTTGCGCGGAAATCCACCGGAATGCCCCAATTAGCCTCTGTTTAGCAGTTATACTTGAAATGCGTGCCAAGTCCCGAAAAATTGCTGATTCCTGATTTTGCTGCAACAGAGAGCAGGAAAGGGGCATAGCAATGTATTTGCACAGATATATGCATGTCTCGATCCTCGTGCCACCAATCACGTATACCGAGGCATGATGGCCGAGGAGTCGAAATGCACAACTCAATATAGAATGAATGCACATGAAACTACAGCTAAAACCTAAATCCATCGTGGATAATCCGGAGTGTCGGTGACTGGGGAATTGAGACACATTCCGTCACTCGGAGTACGAAATGTACCTCATTTCCCGTGCCCGAGCTAACTCCTATTCCGGACATTATGCAATATGCATGATATGCATGAAATACAACTAAGATACAATCCTAACATACACAATGCTATGAAAATGAGATGCCTCGAAATGCATGCATACGGGCACGCAAACCGAGAAAATGACAGAATGCAATCTAAGATACAACCTAGCATGCACTATGCTGTGAAAATGAGATGTCTCGAAATGCGTGCACACGGGCACGCAAACCGAGGCGGCGGTATATGCAATGCAAGTGTCTAAAATGGCATGAAAAAGGTAAATGGACTTACACTAACATGAGAAAGCCTCAGCCACACTCACATAAGAAGCCGGTAGATGAAAAATGAAGTGCCTCGAAATACGTGCACACGGGCACGCAAACCGAGGCGATGACGAAATGCGATGTAATGACAGGGAAACATGGTATGGGCTTATACCAACATGAGTGAGCCTCAGCCACACTCACATAGGATGCCGGCGGATGAAAAATGAAGTACCTCGAAATGCGTGCACACGGGCACGCAAACCGAGGCAATGCAAAAATGCAATGTAATGACATGGAAACATGATATGGGCTTATACCAACATGAGTGAGCCTCAGCCACACTCACATCGGATGCCAGCGGATAAAAAATAACCATCCATCCTTACAATAAATTCACCACATCAAAAATCAAAAAAACCATCAATTATAAAGTCAAAATAGTAATTAATATATTTACAACCACCTGTCAATATCAACACATTACACGTCCAAAATAACCATCCATCCTTACAATAAATTCACCACATCAAAAATCAAAAAAACCATCAATTATAAAGTCAAAATAGTAATTAATATATTTACAACCACCTGTCAATATCAACACATTACACGTCCAAAATAACCATCCATCCTTACAATAAATTCACCACATCAAAAATCAAAAAAACCATCAATTATAAAGTCAAAATAGTAATTAATATATTTACAACCACCTGTCAATATCAACACATTACACGTCCAAAATAACCATCCATCCTTACAATAAATTCACCACATCAAAAATCAAAAAAACCATCAATTATAAAGTCAAAATAGTAATTAATATATTTACAACCACCTGTCAATATCAACACATTACACGTCCAAAATAACCATCCATCCTTACAATAAATTCACCACATCAAAAATCAAAAAAACCATCAATTATAAAGTCAAAATAGTAATTAATATATTTACAACCACCTGTCAATATCAACACATTACACGTCCAAAATAACCATCCATCCTTACAATAAATTCACCACATCAAAAATCAAAAAAACCATCAATTATAAAGTCAAAATAGTAATTAATATATTTACAACCACCTGTCAATATCAACACATTACACGTCCAAAATAACCATCCATCCTTACAATAAATTCACCACATCAAAAATCAAAAAAACCATCAATTATAAAGTCAAAATAGTAATTAATATATTTACAACCACCTGTCAATATCAACACATTACACGTCCAAAATAACCATCCATCCTTACAATAAATTCACCACATCAAAAATCAAAAAAACCATCAATTATAAAGTCAAAATAGTAATTAATATATTTACAACCACCTGTCAATATCAACACATTACACGTCCAAAATAACCATCCATCCTTACAATAAATTCACCACATCAAAAATCAAAAAAACCATCAATTATAAAGTCAAAATAGTAATTAATATATTTACAACCACCTGTCAATATCAACACATTACACGTCCAAAATAACCATCCATCCTTACAATAAATTCACCACATCAAAAATCAAAAAAACCATCAATTATAAAGTCAAAATAGTAATTAATATATTTACAACCACCTGTCAATATCAACACATTACACGTCCAAAATAACCATCCATCCTTACAATAAATTCACCACATCAAAAATCAAAAAAACCATCAATTATAAAGTCAAAATAGTAATTAATATATTTACAACCACCTGTCAATATCAACACATTACACGTCCAAAATAACCATCCATCCTTACAATAAATTCACCACATCAAAAATCAAAAAAACCATCAATTATAAAGTCAAAATAGTAATTAATATATTTACAACCACCTGTCAATATCAACACATTACACGTCCAAAATAACCATCCATCCTTACAATAAATTCACCACATCAAAAATCAAAAAAACCATCAATTATAAAGTCAAAATAGTAATTAATATATTTACAACCACCTGTCAATATCAACACATTACACGTCCAAAATAACCATCCATCCTTACAATAAATTCACCACATCAAAAATCAAAAAAACCATCAATTATAAAGTCAAAATAGTAATTAATATATTTACAACCACCTGTCAATATCAACACATTACACGTCCAAAATAACCATCCATCCTTACAATAAATTCACCACATCAAAAATCAAAAAAACCATCAATTATAAAGTCAAAATAGTAATTAATATATTTACAACCACCTGTCAATATCAACACATTACACGTCCAAAATAACCATCCATCCTTACAATAAATTCACCACATCAAAAATCAAAAAAACCATCAATTATAAAGTCAAAATAGTAATTAATATATTTACAACCACCTGTCAATATCAACACATTACACGTCCAAAATAACCATCCATCCTTACAATAAATTCACCACATCAAAAATCAAAAAAACCATCAATTATAAAGTCAAAATAGTAATTAATATATTTACAACCACCTGTCAATATCAACACATTACACGTCCAAAATAACCATCCATCCTTACAATAAATTCACCACATCAAAAATCAAAAAAACCATCAATTATAAAGTCAAAATAGTAATTAATATATTTACAACCACCTGTCAATATCAACACATTACACGTCCAAAATAACCATCCATCCTTACAATAAATTCACCACATCAAAAATCAAAAAAACCATCAATTATAAAGTCAAAATAGTAATTAATATATTTACAACCACCTGTCAATATCAACACATTACACGTCCAAAATAACCATCCATCCTTACAATAAATTCACCACATCAAAAATCAAAAAAACCATCAATTATAAAGTCAAAATAGTAATTAATATATTTACAACCACCTGTCAATATCAACACATTACACGTCCAAAATAACCATCCATCCTTACAATAAATTCACCACATCAAAAATCAAAAAAACCATCAATTATAAAGTCAAAATAGTAATTAATATATTTACAACCACCTGTCAATATCAACACATTACACGTCCAAAATAACCATCCATCCTTACAATAAATTCACCACATCAAAAATCAAAAAAACCATCAATTATAAAGTCAAAATAGTAATTAATATATTTACAACCACCTGTCAATATCAACACATTACACGTCCAAAATAACCATCCATCCTTACAATAAATTCACCACATCAAAAATCAAAAAAACCATCAATTATAAAGTCAAAATAGTAATTAATATATTTACAACCACCTGTCAATATCAACACATTACACGTCCAAAATAACCATCCATCCTTACAATAAATTCACCACATCAAAAATCAAAAAAACCATCAATTATAAAGTCAAAATAGTAATTAATATATTTACAACCACCTGTCAATATCAACACATTACACGTCCAAAATAACCATCCATCCTTACAATAAATTCACCACATCAAAAATCAAAAAAACCATCAATTATAAAGTCAAAATAGTAATTAATATATTTACAACCACCTGTCAATATCAACACATTACACGTCCAAAATAACCATCCATCCTTACAATAAATTCACCACATCAAAAATCAAAAAAACCATCAATTATAAAGTCAAAATAGTAATTAATATATTTACAACCACCTGTCAATATCAACACATTACACGTCCAAAATAACCATCCATCCTTACAATAAATTCACCACATCAAAAATCAAAAAAACCATCAATTATAAAGTCAAAATAGTAATTAATATATTTACAACCACCTGTCAATATCAACACATTACACGTCCAAAATAACCATCCATCCTTACAATAAATTCACCACATCAAAAATCAAAAAAACCATCAATTATAAAGTCAAAATAGTAATTAATATATTTACAACCACCTGTCAATATCAACACATTACACGTCCAAAATAACCATCCATCCTTACAATAAATTCACCACATCAAAAATCAAAAAAACCATCAATTATAAAGTCAAAATAGTAATTAATATATTTACAACCACCTGTCAATATCAACACATTACACGTCCAAAATAACCATCCATCCTTACAATAAATTCACCACATCAAAAATCAAAAAAACCATCAATTATAAAGTCAAAATAGTAATTAATATATTTACAACCACCTGTCAATATCAACACATTACACGTCCAAAATAACCATCCATCCTTACAATAAATTCACCACATCAAAAATCAAAAAAACCATCAATTATAAAGTCAAAATAGTAATTAATATATTTACAACCACCTGTCAATATCAACACATTACACGTCCAAAATAACCATCCATCCTTACAATAAATTCACCACATCAAAAATCAAAAAAACCATCAATTATAAAGTCAAAATAGTAATTAATATATTTACAACCACCTGTCAATATCAACACATTACACGTCCAAAATAACCATCCATCCTTACAATAAATTCACCACATCAAAAATCAAAAAAACCATCAATTATAAAGTCAAAATAGTAATTAATATATTTACAACCACCTGTCAATATCAACACATTACACGTCCAAAATAACCATCCATCCTTACAATAAATTCACCACATCAAAAATCAAAAAAACCATCAATTATAAAGTCAAAATAGTAATTAATATATTTACAACCACCTGTCAATATCAACACATTACACGTCCAAAATAACCATCCATCCTTACAATAAATTCACCACATCAAAAATCAAAAAAACCATCAATTATAAAGTCAAAATAGTAATTAATATATTTACAACCACCTGTCAATATCAACACATTACACGTCCAAAATAACCATCCATCCTTACAATAAATTCACCACATCAAAAATCAAAAAAACCATCAATTATAAAGTCAAAATAGTAATTAATATATTTACAACCACCTGTCAATATCAACACATTACACGTCCAAAATAACCATCCATCCTTACAATAAATTCACCACATCAAAAATCAAAAAAACCATCAATTATAAAGTCAAAATAGTAATTAATATATTTACAACCACCTGTCAATATCAACACATTACACGTCCAAAATAACCATCCATCCTTACAATAAATTCACCACATCAAAAATCAAAAAAACCATCAATTATAAAGTCAAAATAGTAATTAATATATTTACAACCACCTGTCAATATCAACACATTACACGTCCAAAATAACCATCCATCCTTACAATAAATTCACCACATCAAAAATCAAAAAAACCATCAATTATAAAGTCAAAATAGTAATTAATATATTTACAACCACCTGTCAATATCAACACATTACACGTCCAAAATAACCATCCATCCTTACAATAAATTCACCACATCAAAAATCAAAAAAACCATCAATTATAAAGTCAAAATAGTAATTAATATATTTACAACCACCTGTCAATATCAACACATTACACGTCCAAAATAACCATCCATCCTTACAATAAATTCACCACATCAAAAATCAAAAAAACCATCAATTATAAAGTCAAAATAGTAATTAATATATTTACAACCACCTGTCAATATCAACACATTACACGTCCAAAATAACCATCCATCCTTACAATAAATTCACCACATCAAAAATCAAAAAAACCATCAATTATAAAGTCAAAATAGTAATTAATATATTTACAACCACCTGTCAATATCAACACATTACACGTCCAAAATAACCATCCATCCTTACAATAAATTCACCACATCAAAAATCAAAAAAACCATCAATTATAAAGTCAAAATAGTAATTAATATATTTACAACCACCTGTCAATATCAACACATTACACGTCCAAAATAACCATCCATCCTTACAATAAATTCACCACATCAAAAATCAAAAAAACCATCAATTATAAAGTCAAAATAGTAATTAATATATTTACAACCACCTGTCAATATCAACACATTACACGTCCAAAATAACCATCCATCCTTACAATAAATTCACCACATCAAAAATCAAAAAAACCATCAATTATAAAGTCAAAATAGTAATTAATATATTTACAACCACCTGTCAATATCAACACATTACACGTCCAAAATAACCATCCATCCTTACAATAAATTCACCACATCAAAAATCAAAAAAACCATCAATTATAAAGTCAAAATAGTAATTAATATATTTACAACCACCTGTCAATATCAACACATTACACGTCCAAAATAACCATCCATCCTTACAATAAATTCACCACATCAAAAATCAAAAAAACCATCAATTATAAAGTCAAAATAGTAATTAATATATTTACAACCACCTGTCAATATCAACACATTACACGTCCAAAATAACCATCCATCCTTACAATAAATTCACCACATCAAAAATCAAAAAAACCATCAATTATAAAGTCAAAATAGTAATTAATATATTTACAACCACCTGTCAATATCAACACATTACACGTCCAAAATAACCATCCATCCTTACAATAAATTCACCACATCAAAAATCAAAAAAACCATCAATTATAAAGTCAAAATAGTAATTAATATATTTACAACCACCTGTCAATATCAACACATTACACGTCCAAAATAACCATCCATCCTTACAATAAATTCACCACATCAAAAATCAAAAAAACCATCAATTATAAAGTCAAAATAGTAATTAATATATTTACAACCACCTGTCAATATCAACACATTACACGTCCAAAATAACCATCCATCCTTACAATAAATTCACCACATCAAAAATCAAAAAAACCATCAATTATAAAGTCAAAATAGTAATTAATATATTTACAACCACCTGTCAATATCAACACATTACACGTCCAAAATAACCATCCATCCTTACAATAAATTCACCACATCAAAAATCAAAAAAACCATCAATTATAAAGTCAAAATAGTAATTAATATATTTACAACCACCTGTCAATATCAACACATTACACGTCCAAAATAACCATCCATCCTTACAATAAATTCACCACATCAAAAATCAAAAAAACCATCAATTATAAAGTCAAAATAGTAATTAATATATTTACAACCACCTGTCAATATCAACACATTACACGTCCAAAATAACCATCCATCCTTACAATAAATTCACCACATCAAAAATCAAAAAAACCATCAATTATAAAGTCAAAATAGTAATTAATATATTTACAACCACCTGTCAATATCAACACATTACACGTCCAAAATAACCATCCATCCTTACAATAAATTCACCACATCAAAAATCAAAAAAACCATCAATTATAAAGTCAAAATAGTAATTAATATATTTACAACCACCTGTCAATATCAACACATTACACGTCCAAAATAACCATCCATCCTTACAATAAATTCACCACATCAAAAATCAAAAAAACCATCAATTATAAAGTCAAAATAGTAATTAATATATTTACAACCACCTGTCAATATCAACACATTACACGTCCAAAATAACCATCCATCCTTACAATAAATTCACCACATCAAAAATCAAAAAAACCATCAATTATAAAGTCAAAATAGTAATTAATATATTTACAACCACCTGTCAATATCAACACATTACACGTCCAAAATAACCATCCATCCTTACAATAAATTCACCACATCAAAAATCAAAAAAACCATCAATTATAAAGTCAAAATAGTAATTAATATATTTACAACCACCTGTCAATATCAACACATTACACGTCCAAAATAACCATCCATCCTTACAATAAATTCACCACATCAAAAATCAAAAAAACCATCAATTATAAAGTCAAAATAGTAATTAATATATTTACAACCACCTGTCAATATCAACACATTACACGTCCAAAATAACCATCCATCCTTACAATAAATTCACCACATCAAAAATCAAAAAAACCATCAATTATAAAGTCAAAATAGTAATTAATATATTTACAACCACCTGTCAATATCAACACATTACACGTCCAAAATAACCATCCATCCTTACAATAAATTCACCACATCAAAAATCAAAAAAACCATCAATTATAAAGTCAAAATAGTAATTAATATATTTACAACCACCTGTCAATATCAACACATTACACGTCCAAAATAACCATCCATCCTTACAATAAATTCACCACATCAAAAATCAAAAAAACCATCAATTATAAAGTCAAAATAGTAATTAATATATTTACAACCACCTGTCAATATCAACACATTACACGTCCAAAATAACCATCCATCCTTACAATAAATTCACCACATCAAAAATCAAAAAAACCATCAATTATAAAGTCAAAATAGTAATTAATATATTTACAACCACCTGTCAATATCAACACATTACACGTCCAAAATAACCATCCATCCTTACAATAAATTCACCACATCAAAAATCAAAAAAACCATCAATTATAAAGTCAAAATAGTAATTAATATATTTACAACCACCTGTCAATATCAACACATTACACGTCCAAAATAACCATCCATCCTTACAATAAATTCACCACATCAAAAATCAAAAAAACCATCAATTATAAAGTCAAAATAGTAATTAATATATTTACAACCACCTGTCAATATCAACACATTACACGTCCAAAATAACCATCCATCCTTACAATAAATTCACCACATCAAAAATCAAAAAAACCATCAATTATAAAGTCAAAATAGTAATTAATATATTTACAACCACCTGTCAATATCAACACATTACACGTCCAAAATAACCATCCATCCTTACAATAAATTCACCACATCAAAAATCAAAAAAACCATCAATTATAAAGTCAAAATAGTAATTAATATATTTACAACCACCTGTCAATATCAACACATTACACGTCCAAAATAACCATCCATCCTTACAATAAATTCACCACATCAAAAATCAAAAAAACCATCAATTATAAAGTCAAAATAGTAATTAATATATTTACAACCACCTGTCAATATCAACACATTACACGTCCAAAATAACCATCCATCCTTACAATAAATTCACCACATCAAAAATCAAAAAAACCATCAATTATAAAGTCAAAATAGTAATTAATATATTTACAACCACCTGTCAATATCAACACATTACACGTCCAAAATAACCATCCATCCTTACAATAAATTCACCACATCAAAAATCAAAAAAACCATCAATTATAAAGTCAAAATAGTAATTAATATATTTACAACCACCTGTCAATATCAACACATTACACGTCCAAAATAACCATCCATCCTTACAATAAATTCACCACATCAAAAATCAAAAAAACCATCAATTATAAAGTCAAAATAGTAATTAATATATTTACAACCACCTGTCAATATCAACACATTACACGTCCAAAATAACCATCCATCCTTACAATAAATTCACCACATCAAAAATCAAAAAAACCATCAATTATAAAGTCAAAATAGTAATTAATATATTTACAACCACCTGTCAATATCAACACATTACACGTCCAAAATAACCATCCATCCTTACAATAAATTCACCACATCAAAAATCAAAAAAACCATCAATTATAAAGTCAAAATAGTAATTAATATATTTACAACCACCTGTCAATATCAACACATTACACGTCCAAAATAACCATCCATCCTTACAATAAATTCACCACATCAAAAATCAAAAAAACCATCAATTATAAAGTCAAAATAGTAATTAATATATTTACAACCACCTGTCAATATCAACACATTACACGTCCAAAATAACCATCCATCCTTACAATAAATTCACCACATCAAAAATCAAAAAAACCATCAATTATAAAGTCAAAATAGTAATTAATATATTTACAACCACCTGTCAATATCAACACATTACACGTCCAAAATAACCATCCATCCTTACAATAAATTCACCACATCAAAAATCAAAAAAACCATCAATTATAAAGTCAAAATAGTAATTAATATATTTACAACCACCTGTCAATATCAACACATTACACGTCCAAAATAACCATCCATCCTTACAATAAATTCACCACATCAAAAATCAAAAAAACCATCAATTATAAAGTCAAAATAGTAATTAATATATTTACAACCACCTGTCAATATCAACACATTACACGTCCAAAATAACCATCCATCCTTACAATAAATTCACCACATCAAAAATCAAAAAAACCATCAATTATAAAGTCAAAATAGTAATTAATATATTTACAACCACCTGTCAATATCAACACATTACACGTCCAAAATAACCATCCATCCTTACAATAAATTCACCACATCAAAAATCAAAAAAACCATCAATTATAAAGTCAAAATAGTAATTAATATATTTACAACCACCTGTCAATATCAACACATTACACGTCCAAAATAACCATCCATCCTTACAATAAATTCACCACATCAAAAATCAAAAAAACCATCAATTATAAAGTCAAAATAGTAATTAATATATTTACAACCACCTGTCAATATCAACACATTACACGTCCAAAATAACCATCCATCCTTACAATAAATTCACCACATCAAAAATCAAAAAAACCATCAATTATAAAGTCAAAATAGTAATTAATATATTTACAACCACCTGTCAATATCAACACATTACACGTCCAAAATAACCATCCATCCTTACAATAAATTCACCACATCAAAAATCAAAAAAACCATCAATTATAAAGTCAAAATAGTAATTAATATATTTACAACCACCTGTCAATATCAACACATTACACGTCCAAAATAACCATCCATCCTTACAATAAATTCACCACATCAAAAATCAAAAAAACCATCAATTATAAAGTCAAAATAGTAATTAATATATTTACAACCACCTGTCAATATCAACACATTACACGTCCAAAATAACCATCCATCCTTACAATAAATTCACCACATCAAAAATCAAAAAAACCATCAATTATAAAGTCAAAATAATAATTAATATATTTACAACCACCTGTCAATATCAACACATTACACGTCCAAAATAACCATCCATCCTTACAATAAATTCACCACATCAAAAATCAAAAAAACCATCAATTATAAAGTCAAAATAATAATTAATATATTTACAACCACCTGTCAATATCAACACATTACACGTCCAAAATAACCATCCATCCTTACAATAAATTCACCACATCAAAAATCAAAAAAACCATCAATTATAAAGTCAAAATAATAATTAATATATTTACAACCACCTGTCAATATCAACACATTACACGTCCAAAATAACCATCCATCCTTACAATAAATTCACCACATCAAAAATCAAAAAAACCATCAATTATAAAGTCAAAATAATAATTAATATATTTACAACCACCTGTCAATATCAACACATTACACGTCCAAAATAACCATCCATCCTTACAATAAATTCACCACATCAAAAATCAAAAAAACCATCAATTATAAAGTCAAAATAATAATTAATATATTTACAACCACCTGTCAATATCAACACATTACACGTCCAAAATAACCATCCATCCTTACAATAAATTCACCACATCAAAAATCAAAAAAACCATCAATTATAAAGTCAAAATAATAATTAATATATTTACAACCACCTGTCAATATCAACACATTACACGTCCAAAATAACCATCCATCCTTACAATAAATTCACCACATCAAAAATCAAAAAAACCATCAATTATAAAGTCAAAATAATAATTAATATATTTACAACCACCTGTCAATATCAACACATTACACGTCCAAAATAACCATCCATCCTTACAATAAATTCACCACATCAAAAATCAAAAAAACCATCAATTATAAAGTCAAAATAATAATTAATATATTTACAACCACCTGTCAATATCAACACATTACACGTCCAAAATAACCATCCATCCTTACAATAAATTCACCACATCAAAAATCAAAAAAACCATCAATTATAAAGTCAAAATAATAATTAATATATTTACAACCACCTGTCAATATCAACACATTACACGTCCAAAATAACCATCCATCCTTACAATAAATTCACCACATCAAAAAATATTTAACAAAACATCAAAGATTTCAAATGCATGTCATATTTGTCCGATGCGAAGTATCTCAAAAACTCCACATATATATATGCACAACTTAGAATTAATGCATCGGCAAACTCAGATCCATGCATGACTACGCCTCTAGCTAGCTACCTGCAATAAAAAAAAAAAAAAATTGAAGAAAGCGTTGTTAATAATAATATATTTGTTTACATTTCTATATATATATATATATATAAAAACCACAACACCACCACATTATTACCATCCTTACAGTTCGTGTATTATCTCCTCCATCACTAGTTCATTCCCTAACTATGTAAATAGAATTATTATCCATGTATAGATTGTAAATAGAATATTCTGTTAACAAGACAGTCATAGAAATGTAACTATGTACTTAAATCCAATAATTTAATACCAAGTCATGTACTGAAAATAAGGCACCTCAACCTATGTCCCTCAACCATCCAACTATGTACCTAAATCTGAATGAAATTAACCTATGAAACCAATCAAATCAATATTAGACCATCATATGAATGGATGCCAACACGACAGTCATAGATCAACTGTCAAAATCAGATCTATGAGCTGATAAATTGAAGCAAATCCCAGAAGTATTCACAAACCATCAAAAGCAATAGTACTTACTCATCAAAAGAGTCGTATCCACTACCATTGCCCTGCATTTGTCTCATAAAGTGTTCAAACTGCTCAAAGCGTCCTTCATATGATTGAATTATCCCTTTCAGTGATGCTACCTCTTCTTTAAGGCCCTTAACCTCTACATCACGTGCTTGTGACCTAGTTGTAGAATTGAATGCAGAAGACGGCTTTGGACCAACCCCGAAACCTCTCAAATACCCTGAACGCTTCCCAAGGACTTGAACAGTAATTTCCTCCTGTGTTAGCGGGGTTGCTCCAGGCTGTGAAGATTCCTCACGAAGTTGGTCCATCTTTTCCTGTTTGTGTTAAAAAAAGAAAAGAAAAAAAAAAAAAAAAAAAAAAAATGCATGAGTTCAATATCTTTATTTCATCTAAATAATTACAATAGTAGGGGCATTAGTGTAATTTTTCAAACGTCAAAGGGTGATATATATTAAATCCAAACCTCAAAGGCTGTAAGTGTAATTTACCCATTATTAATTACTCAATCCCTATATTGTTCCTCCATCCCCAACATAAATCGTGGGCCTCTACACTTCTCTACCAATCAAAATCTTATGGAGCACCACGTGTCCATACTCTGAGAATACTGAATAATCACCCATGTTGGAGACATTAATAGTCCCAAAAAAAAAAAAGAATAATGTTATATGCACTAATTAATTTAATAACTAATACACTAACATAATTTTTGAGATTTTGGATATTTATAATTTGTATAATAGGTGGAATCAATAATAATGGCATAACACTAGTTGGTATATTAGTGTGTGCATTAATTGGTGCATGTAACACTATTAAAAAAAATGTTAGAGACATTAAATTTTTTATTAAAAAATTATCAAATATTAATATAAAGTGGGACTCATATTTTTATTAAAAATATTTTCAATCACCTGTAGATCTCACATAATCCACACTCATATGAGTGATTTGATAAAAATTTTAGTAATTTTTTTAAAAAAATTTCTTATCTGTAGCATTTTTCAAAAACATCACAACCAAAGAAAAGAAACAAAGTCAAATTGGAGTAATTAAAATCTCGCAGATTGTGCAACTGCAATTCAACTTCAACTTGTGCCTCACTTAACATTCTCCTTCTCAATTGAACCGTTCGTCTCTCTTCCTTTATAGTCATGGTCATCTCACTCACACAGTCCTCTCTCTCTCTCTCTCTCTCTCTCATGTTTGGACTTTGTTCCTTCCTTCATGGGCATATGCCAATCTCTTACAGATAGATATTCTCTTTTTCTATCCCAATCTGTCTTTCTCTAAAACCTCTCTGTCATCTCAAGAATTCATCAAAAAAAAAAGTGGCATACTCTGTCATTCAAAACCATCCACAGATAAAAATTCTGAGAAAGGATAAGAGACGGCAGTGATTCTTCACAAATCATAATAGCAATAATGGATGTATTTGAAAAAGATTACAATTTAGAGGACACCCAGAACGCAGAGTCCAAAGTTGTGGATGATCTAGTAGTGAGCGAGACTGTTAATGAAGAACAACAGAGTAGTAATTCGGAGTCTTTGGAGGAAACCAACCCTCATCAAGGATTGGTTTCAGAAAAGTTGGATGCTTTGGATTCAGTTGGTGAAACTGAGCCTTCTCTTGACTTGACTAAGCCTGTTCATGAGTTCAGTGAAGAAGCTAAAGGAGAAGACCAAGTTGAGCATACTGATGTGGGAAACAAAACTGAGCAGTCCTTGGATGAGAGCAATGGAGTTTCCATAAATTCTGTTGTGTCCATTGGAATTGATTTGTCATCGTCGGGTCGGAATGGTGATGTTTCTCCTATTTTAACTAATGTGGTACCAAAGGGAATTGAGCAGGACATGATTGAGAATAAGAACAATGAGGAAGCAACAGAAGAAACAACGATGTTGCCAGCGTCCGATGAAAACCCAGAGGAATCCTCAAACGCTGCTTCTGATTTGGTTTCAAACCAAAATCTTGCTAATGTTTTGCAGTCAGAAGATCGCAAGGATTCTAACGTGTCTGAACTTCCAGAAAGCACAGAAAATCAGGTCTGCTCTGTTCATCTTTTTTTCTTTTTCTTTTTTTTTGGTTTGCGCTTTTGAATTGAATTCTATGGATTGATCTTTCTTTGTCTTTTTTTTTGGGTTCTTGAATTGGATTCTATGGATTGATCTTTCTTTGTCTTTTTTTTTGGGTTCTTGAATTATGTTTGACAGCATTTTATAGCTGTGACACCGCGGCCTCTGGAACGGACTTTTTGGAGGGGATGCTGTGGATTGTTTGAATTTCTGAGGCATTCTGATTAGTAATATAAGGTAACTCAACTTCAATATATTAATTACTGATGTTGTTTGCCTAACCTCTTTCATAATTTAATGTGCCATAAGTCGATGAATACAGAAACCAAACACAGAATTGGGTTATTTAGGGGGATATGCCATATGGGTATAATTTAGCATATGGGTATAATTTATATTCTCAATTGCCAATGTAATACAATATCACTTTCCTTGTCCTCGCTTGCATGATAATTACACCAGTAACTCTACAAAATTTATTACAGTAATCTTTACTTATGATCATTGTAATAATGTTCCCATTCATGATCGTATAAAAGCTTAGCTCAAGCAAAGACAATCCACCATTTGTGATACCGATCGAGCTAATTCAAAGTTTTCCAACAAAATTAGATTTCGAAAAAGGGTTACATGGAAGAGAACCATCATGTAACCAATAACACATGGCCAATCCTAAAATTTATCACCAAGGAAGAAATTGAAAGCCAACAACTTGATTTGTTGAGAGAAGACGTTGATGGGCACATATTTAAGGTTGCAAGTAAAAAAGAGATTGATTCAATAGAGCAAGGGAATAGAGTGAGTGTTACACTCTTGGATGTTGAAACTAGTGAAAACAAGTGTATTGGCTTCATTCAGAAGCTAAATGGTAGATACATGTTGGGATGGAATGAAGTTCTTCAAATGAGAAATATTAATGCAGGTGACTTAATAGGATTACAATATGCTTCATCTTCCAATACCTTCAAGTTCATTTTAGTGAATAAAGGTTTGTGTCTCAAACTTGTTGGTGCACTTGGCTATGTTTGTTTAGACAGATTGGATTAGATGGGATTAGTATTCCTAAAACTGTTAGCCATAAGATTATAAATGTTTTCGGATTGTGTATCCTATTTTTGTTTCGATTAACTAGTATAAGGAGAGATTAACAAAATCCTATCAATATTGCAATTTAACTAATTAGTTTTAAGGAAAATGTTAGGAACTCGAAATGTTTTACTAACATTTCTACTAAATTTCTTACGTGGGTGTGGGATCCTAGCATTACTCTAGTTTAAACCTCTCCATTGCTCTTCATTTTGTGTTCCAACCCCTTCTTTTGGGATTTAGTTGTCTCTCATATGGGGAAGCTATGTCTGGACTCAATTTTTGTAGCCAAATATCAAATTATACATTTTGTTAGATTATTAATCTAATTACAAGGTTAAGTTTGCTCAAACAACCATGGCATATATATATTTATAATTTTGAAAGTGAGCTCGTCACTTACCACATCAATGCTGTTGAAATTTCTCCAGGAGTAGATTAGAAGTATAAAATTAATTATAAACCCAAAGTACTAGCATCATCACATGCTCCATTGTTTGTTATCTCTAATATGAAGGTAATGACCATATGGCCCTTGTAATGCAGTACAAAGATTAGCAGTAAAGATGTGATTTTGACCCAAGGCCAAGGGTCAAAATGTAATTCATCCGCTTTATTCTTTTTTATGCTATATTTTTGTTTAGCATTAGTATTAATTTTTTTTTTTCCCCTTCCATCTGCAGATTTAATAAATACATGGCTTTCCAGTTAAAGAGTTTTCTGTACCTCCACACATATGCATATGGATTCCAGATTGAATTTCTCTTGTCCCTCAACTTTTATTTTTGTATTCCTCATTTCAGTGAAAATTTGAGATTTGCCAAATTTATGATTGATTGCCTGTGTGAAAGCTTGTATGATTTTGGTTTTGAATAAGCTTTATTGTTGCTATTGCTATTGATATGCTATATTTGGTTAATTAATGAGTTTTTGTTTTGTTTTTTTCTTCTATTTTGTTTTTAATGCTAAAGGACATAACCGTGTTGGTTCCCGTTTATTGAGGATGTTTTTTAGAAGAAAGATTGAAAACATATCTAATTTTCTCATTATATTACACGAAGTGACTAATCTCAAAATTAAACTTAAATACACATTCTCATGCTTCTCAGCCTATGCGTTTTTACCATAGAAAATGTTATGAATCTCAAATAAATTATTAAATTTTTTACTAAATCTCTCACATGGGTATGGAATCCACACAAATCACATGTGTGTGGGTCTCACAGCCATGTGAGAGATTTGATTAAAAAAAATTATAATTTATTTGAGGTCTCTACTAGTAATAGTATAACTCTTTTATAATTGCACAATTTCTAAAGCAACACTATATTATGTTTCTTTTCTTCTTTTAACAATTCAAACTATTTCAAGGGGAAAAGAAAATCAAACTACTACATCCCCAAATATGCCCAATGGTATTTCTTGTGGATTACAATGGGACAGTAACTAATTGTCAGAGTCCCCTAAAATTTACTAGTGAACTATTAATCAACATAGGATGGGATTGTCTCCAGTTCACTGTATGAAATGAAAGATTCTGTCGAGTCCGTCAGGAGTATCATTTTGACGATTTAAACTGTTAATAGAGCTATTTACACAAAGACTCACTAAATTATTGACAAATATCACTTTGATTTCTTAAATTATAAAAACATACAAATAGATCCTCTAAATTATTCAAAATTATCACTTTACCTCCTACACTATAAAAGCGTGCAAATAAATCTCTTAAATTATAAAAGTGTTCCAATTAGCCCTCCTGACAGAAGGGATCAAAGTGAAACACGCTAATAGTTTAGGAGATCCATTTATACGCTTTTATAATTTATGAAGTAAAACGATACTTCTTAATAGTTTAGGAGATTTCCGTATAAATAACTCTTTATTTATTTGTAACCTATGTGTAAAATATTTATAAAAAAAATTAAAAATCAATCTGATAATCATGATTATATAATTTGTTACATTTACCTTTAAAAAAATTAAATAATATATTTTTTTAAATTATAATTATTAGACATTGCAAAATCATTATCCATCTCATCTCGTCACAAAATAAAGGTATGCATCATGAGACAATAAGCCCATTGCTCAATCATATGATGAGAACGGTAGGACAAAGTGGTAGCATCATGTCATGTCATGTGCACTAAAACATTGGCAATTTTTCTTACCTACAACATAAACATGACTGGAAAAATCATTACTAGTTACTAACAGCTAATCAACACCCCTCTTTCTCTCCCCCTCCAGGTTAAGTATTTTAAGAACTAACCCAAGGGGTGCAGTAATTTGGTAAGATTTTGTATGAGGTTTCATTTTTTTTAGGCCAATTATTCGGGTGACAATATATATGGTTGGTAAGATAAACTTTTCAGGTTTAAGCGAACCATACCCAGTGTAAAAGTGTGGGTTCAAAATCCTACATGTATGTGAGTTTGTGACTAACCGCTACCTAATTGAATAGTCCTAACAACTAGCAAAAGGTGGAGCAAGGATCCTCTCCTTACATTCCCTACTTCACTTTCTCCTTGCAATGGTCAAGATTCATTTTAAGAAAATTTAATGGTGTAGATCATTCTAAAAAAATTATTTTTTAATTTTTAATAAAGTAATCTGAGCCATTAAATTCTTCTTTTAGGATGAATATTAACCATTGCAAGGAAGAAGTGAAGTAGGAATGCAAGGAGAGAATCCTTGCTCGCAAAAGGTGACCTTTGCAATTTCAAGTTCTGACTAACCGCAGAGGTTATCTCTTAAACCTTTAAACCACCATCCTTAACCCCAAACAAAAAAACCAATAAGCATCTAAAGAAAACAAAAGAACCAAGAGATTTTAAAAAACATAAAGGAAGAAAAGAAAAAGAAAAAACTCATATATATATATATATGGTGTGCCATGGAACCTACGGATCACACTGTAAAGAAAATGTCTAGAAATATAGAAATCAATCACACAATCAGATACAACCATTTCACACAAGGTAAATTTGACATTTTTGTGGAATTTCACAATCATATAAGATAGTTGCGTCCAATTGTGTGATTGATTTTTGTGCAAGTAAACTACACTGGACCCATAAATTGATGATGAAAATCATTACCCTCCAAGTTTTCTCTGGCCATTATCCAAAGCTTCAAAGAAAGTAGCAAGAAGCCTCATGGAGTTGAGTTGAGACTGCAATGCGAGTATGTAAGAAGCAGTCTGATCAAAGAGTGTGTCAATGCCAACAAGTGAGTCAGCTCCTGGGACAATCCTCTGCAATGCCATGATCTTCCTCTCTACCTCTGCTTTCTCATCTTCTTCTTCTTCTTCATCATCATCACCACCACCACTAGTATTACTACTATTACTCCTTGATTCCTTCAAAATCTTCACATCATCTCTTCTCTTTTTTCGGGTGGTGGTGGTGGTGGTGGTGGTTCTCCGCCCCCTAACACGGCGGCCACTGGCCAATGATTCATAAGCAGCTCCTCCTCCTCCTGCATTACCCATCTCACACTTGCTCTTCTGGTTGTGGTGGTGGGTAAATATTCTCTCTCTTCTGTGAAATGTGGTTAGAGTTCTTGGGTCTTTAGTACCATTCTCCTCCATAGAGAGAGAGAGAGAGAGAGAGAGAGGTGGCTGCGGTGGGTTTATGAGCTTTGTTGTGAAGAAGTGTAATGGGGTGGGGGTGGTGAAGGGGTGAATTATTGGGGGGTAGAGAGAGAGAGAGAGAAATGTCAAATGCCAACGCAGCTGGGGCCAACTTGTTTTGGCTTCCCAAGCCACCCCCCCTGGCTGGCTGGCTGGCTGGCTCTGTGGATTGGCCCGGATGGGAGACATCACAACGCGCCTAGAGAAGCACGTGTGATTGGGGGTGTTTTGTGCAACTATTAAAATAAATTATAAATTATAATTTAACCGATTATAGATTATAATTTTAATAATAAGTAATTAATTTATTTGATGCATCTATAAGATTATAAATTTAATTTGTTGAGTAATATTTGATAAATAAATTCTGAAATAGCTTTTTGATATATAAATATCCTTTTTATTCTTGTTAATTATAAATTGAATTAACTATAAAAGTCCACATTTTCCATTAAAAAAACTAATCCATAATCCATTTTGTTCTTTTTCTATTTTCAAACAAAAAAATATTTAAAGATATAATCGTTAATTAATATGTCAACGATAGAAGCTGATATTAAAAATAGGGGATAGACAGTTTCTCAAAATCATTTTTTTTGAGTTGAAATAAATTGCTAAAATTAAAAAAAAATTAAAAAAAAATTAACCAAACAGCTTAAAATAATTATTTCAAAATTAAAATCTATAAATTGGCTAAAAAAACACACCAAACACCCCGTTGTGTATCCTGAAATAGTTAACTTGTGCTATGCGTGAGGTGTTCTAAATTCTAATACAATATACTAAAGCCTTGTTTAGGAAGAGATTAAGGTCAAGTTTAGCATATTGCAAAAAAATTAAAAAATTAAAAAATTATTCAAAAAGTTAAAAAGTTAACTCTATTTACCAAAAGTCAACAATTACGGCTGCACAACTCTCAATCTTATACACATCGACAACCCTCACTTCATTATTACCATTTCTCTAATACATCCTCAAGTGTCCTCGAGTGTCCATACTGCACGGTCCCTACTTTTCTGTATCCATATTTTCTTCCTCAATTTTTTAGTCCAAAAAGAAAAAAAATACACTTATTTAGGACACCCCAAACACCCCTAAATTAATTAAAAAATAATATAAATATTAATTTATTTTTTTATATCTTTTTTTAAAATGTTAAAAAAATCAATTTTCAAAAGAATCCTAAACATGTTTGTGAACATGATTTTTTTTATAAATTTTATTTTAAAAACAAATTGAGTTGATTTTTTTTTTTTTTTATACTTGAAACTTCTACAAGAAATTAAAAACAAACTCAAATTTTTTAAAAAAAAAATCACTGAAAACTTATTATAAAAAAAATTACGAACAAATATTGAAAATTGACTTTTCGTCTTTGGTATTTTTTCTAGTTTCAAATAATTTGTTAAAATTTTTAGCGGCTTACAATCTAGAAGTGTCTAAAAAATATAAAAAATAAAAACGAGATACTTTCCCTAAAGACCAATAAGCATATTTTATGAAAATTAGCTTTTTGTGTTAAGCAGATTTTTTAATTGTTTAAGAATTTAAAGGCTTCTAATCCAAAATCATCTAAATAGTTAAAATTCCAAGTTTTTAAAAAAAAAGAAAAAAAATTACTAAGGACAAAAAATAAATACCAAAAAAATAAAAAAATCGTTAGCTAACCAAACCCTAGGCCTAGGCCGTGTTAACCCTTTTTTACTCCTAGGTCTATGCGAGTGGGTAAGCGAAATAGGGAGTTGGGGGTGGGGGTGTGGATCACCTGTGGGGGAATACTCGGAGGAGAGGAGCGGAGAGGAAGGCAGTGATCGAAAATGGGCCCACAACTCAAAAACAAGCGGAAAAGGGCACAATATATGCACATGTGATCACATGATTTTCTTGATCCCCACCAACACCCATGTGCTTCCCTCTCTTTCTCTCTCCTCGTCCTCTCTCTCTCTCTCTATATGTATACACATGATCTATGTATAAATAGTTTCTATATTATAAACCTAACCAAGATTGACACGTGGCACTTTGGCATGGGACCCATGAGAGGAAGGTAAGGAGCGGAGAGGAAGGCAGTGATCGAAAATGGGCCCACAACTCAAAAACAAGCGGAAAAGGGCACAATATATGCACATGTGATCACATGATTTTCTTGATCCCCACCAACACCCATGTGCTTCCCTCTCTTTCTCTCTCCTCGTCCTCTCTCTCTCTCTCTCTCTCTCTCTCTCTATGTATACACATGATCTATGTATAAATAGTTTCTATATTATAAACCTAACCAAGATTGACACGTGGCACTTTTGGCATGGGACCCATGAGAGGAAGGTAGTGGTGAGTGTGAAGGAGAGAGAGAGAGAGAGAGAGAGAGAGAGATAGAGATGATGTTTCCAAGAAGGAAACCAATTGGCGGTTGGGTCATTGGGATTGTGTGCAAAGGGATTTGTTTGTTGGGCATATGGTGATCAGAGCTTACCAAATTTGTGGGTATTTTTTTTTATTTTATTTTTTTTGTATTCTTGGACTATTATGTGTTGAAAATTTTTATTTAAGTAGTTAAAAAACAAAAAATAATTTATTATTAATCAAAAATACTACATAGATAATGAACAACAATAAAGGACGATATACAAACCGGTTCATGATGAGATGTCACATAACAGATGCATCCAACAACCCATGACCTTGTGCCACTGCTCTCCAACTCCCATAGTAGAGGTAGTAAGTTCAAGTCAAGCCTCATGTGAGATGTTGGGAGATAGATCTCCTTCCCCTTTCCCTTCCCCTTCCACGAGATCTAGGTTAGAGTAAGTTTAGATTTGTGACCAAAACACAAATGCGTCCAACAATAAAACTAATAAATGCCCATATAAGGTCGGACTCGATTCAGTTTCAAGCAGCAACCCAACCCAACCCAACTCATACTAAACAGAACTTCGATCTCAAAAATCAACTTGTGATGGGGAATCAAAGGAATGGTGTATGCAACTAGACTGCATTAACTCGTTAGAACTAAAATTAAAAATAAAAAAAATCTTTATTCATGAAAGGACACTATAAAATGTGGATTTAAGAGAGTTTTTTATTCACAGAGACCAAGCCACCCTCGTGTTTGCAGGTCAAAATCGCTATGATCCAAAGGTTACACCTCAGATATGTCGAGCGACACCACACACGAGTACGCAAGGGAAGAGGTTTGAGAGAGAGTGAGAGAGAGAGAGAGAATTTAACTTCTAGTTTCACTAACCTATAAGACAACCAGGGAATGCTGGCTCCTGAAAAAGACACTCACTTTCTGTACATGGATTCCTCCATTCCATTCCTACACATCGACAACCCTCACTTCATTATTACCATTTCTCTAATACATCCTCAAGTGTCCTCGAGTGTCCATACTGCACGGTCCCTACTTTTCTGTGAGCAGCTGAATTTGCAGCTGAAGTAGCAGCAGCAGTGGCAGCACCGGCACTGATTCCACCATTTGCCACTCCAACACGCATCATATAAAATGGGTTGTTGTCAATGTTTACTGCTATATCCGGCGCTAATTTGGCACCTATGCCAGATTGAGGGACTTGTTTTGATCGCATCTCCGCCTCTGTTGTAGATCTTCCCAGCTTTCCAGAGCCACTCCTGCGGTAGCTGTAGGCTGGAGGGCCAGCCTGCGAAGGAATGACTGAGTTTCCTATAACTGTTCTAGGGTCAAAAGTTTCTTTCAGAACATTTCCATTCTCATATGGGCCCACAACTTTTCCAGGTTTGGCTGGACAACAAAACAAATTTCAAATATTAGAACCAAAGAAACAAATGAAAAGACTTGACACGGGAAGAATTGCAGAGAGGAAGAGAGTACCCAGAGATATCCTCTGTGGTGCCTGTGAGGCTCTCGATACTCCATCTGAATCTCTAAAATTCTTATTGCACGACTGTTCCACAATTTGCCGATCTCTAAAGGAAACAACATTTGCTTGTACAATGGTAGACCTGTACACATTAACAGGATGAAAATTTTAACATCAACCAACTCCAAACAGCAATCAAAATGTCTCATACCAAGTGTTTCCTATAGAAGCCAGAGGCCTGAATCTCTTGATTCACACATCCACAACACAGCTCGATACCACTCCTCAGTTAGCCAGCAAAAAATTTTATTGGGCAAAATTAAATTTGATCTGTGGATGGGTTGGTGAGTGACTCTGAAGCACGGATAATCCTAGAAAAAGAAGTCTATACGTACAGTACTTGATATTTTTTAAATGTATCCATAATTTATTTTTTTTAAGTATCGGATACTTTTTAGATACTTTAGGTCACGTATCCGAAAAGTTGTAATTATTGCATAGCATTATAATATAATTGTTAGGGTAAATATAAGAATAGTTTTCAATACTTCACTTATTTCTTGGAGGGAAAAAAATTTAGTGAAATTAAAGTAGCATCCTATTTTTGCAGAAATTACTGAATTGGCATATCCTTAATGAATCATACATGTCATGATGTCCCCATATCCTTATAGTAGTATGGATAGATAATAAAATATAACAATATTAAAACCAGATTTCAACAATTAAACAAGTAAAATTGCTAACACTATTTTTGCATATTAAGATTTTGAAGTGTGAAAGAGAAAAACAAAAGGGGGCAATATGAACAGTTTAGACATGATTTGAAATTAAATTTTTATAGGACTTGCTGAAAATTAACAAGTAAATTCACTATTGCCTTTTTAACTAATACCAGAATAACGAAACTATTCTCAGAATACAATACTAAGACCTATAAAAATATATATATTTTTTACGGATGTACCCGTATCTTATTTTAAAAAAATTTGTCATATTGCCGTATCTGTATCGTACAGTATCCATGATCTATATTCCATATCCGTGCTTCATAAACCAGTGGTCAAAGGTTCAAAAGAGAGTGGCAAAACACATAAGAGGCACTGGAGACACAAAATGATTGTTGGAGCCAAAGAGCAGGCCAGCCAAGAGAAAGAGAGAGGCAATAGAGAGCTCAAAGTACAAAGCTCACCAGAGATGTTGAATTCCAAATGTGATGTAATGAAATTACCACCTTGTATATATATACATAGAGGAGGTAAGTACATGACCGTAACTAACTACACAACCATATGTTTTATTTTTAGGAACCTTGTCAAAAAGCAATCAGACCGTTAAGGTTACATAATAATTATGGAGAAGCCTAGTGGCAAGGTGTCTCCCAATATGATTGGCCTAAGCAACTTGATCCATGCGGGGCAAAGCACTATGGCAAAGTCTCCATCTCTAGTCTCCAAGCCACAAGGCCCTAGAGTTTCACATCCTTGATCCTACAATCGTCGTTCTCCTAATTGGCAAGCTACTAATGTGAAGATCATATGCTACCAAATAGAGTTTATTACCTAGTCCAAACCTTAGTTCCAAAGGTGTGATGCATGCTGAAACCTATTGTATACCTAGACCCTGCCTCGTTGGCTAAGTTCATGGGTAGCATGGTTACTGTATCTGCAATAATAAAGCAACATAACTAAAACAGTAAAGTAATGAGATGTGCAGTATGAACACCGCAGTAACATGGCACGTAGTAAGACTACCACAGGACTAGATGGGTTGGACTCTTGACCCCCGTGTCACACATATGGATATGAAGTCTTCAAGGGTTGGAATTTAAGCATAAAAGACGTGGTAACATAATACAATGCAAAATCCCAGACATTCCAATATTCAATAACAATCATCCACCACCCACCCCAACCAATAAAATGTAATACAAAATAAAAATCCATCATAATGATTTGTGAGTGCAACTGTATGAAGCACGAAAACTTCGTAGCTGTATCGGTTATCAATACTCCTCAAATATTCGCGAACACTACAGGCATGTTTGGTTTGTCTCTCAAAACATGTTTTTGGAGAAAAAATTCTAAAAATATGTTCGGTTGAATTTTTTTTTTAAAAAAAACCCAAAATCACTTTTCTCTTTACTACACAACAATCAATCATTTTTTTCTATCTCCTCTCTCCTTAATCACTTTTTCTCCTACAATCATCTATTCAACTACAAAAAAATATCAAATCATCACAAACTCCAAAACTATTTTCAAAATATGCAACCAAACAAATTTTTAAATTTCTAAACTCTCTCCAAAAAATTATTTTTGAAATAATATCTCAAAACACAAACCAAACAAGGCCTACATATCTAATACTTCCTAAATGTATCCATTCTTTGAAATTAGTTTTCTTTAATTTTGGAAAATGTCAAATACTCTAGGTCACATATTCGAATTTCAAACTAATATAAAATTCAAATTATAATAATTCTTAGCATTAAAATATAATTGTTACAATAAATACAACAATAATTTTTTAATACTTTGCTTACTTTTAGGAAAAAAGAAAATAGTAGATCAAACTAGTATCATACTTTTTCAGAATCTATTGAATTGGCGTTATCTTAATGTGCCATGCATGCTTGTCATATCCATATCCATACTCCATAGAAACTAGAAAGAAAATATAACGACACTAAAATCGGTTTCAACAATCAAACAAGCTTATGTCCATCACTTTTGCAAATAACAATTTAATGGGAAAGAAAGAAGCACAAGGCAATATAAATGGTGGCTACTGACTACTGGCTCTTAAACTAATACCTAATTCGTAAAATATGGTTTCTCACCATTCGTTGAACTTTTATAATACAACACTAAAATTAATAAAAATATTTTATTTACAAATGTATCCATCCTTGTATCTTCTTTTGTTTTAGGTTTTGTTGTATCACATTATCCGTATCGTATTTGTATCTCACACTTGTATCCATACTCATATCTTTCCAAAATTTTGGAAATAAGCTCATCGCCTCTGTTGTTTGAGAACTAAAATGCACCGTCAAACAGTCCGTCCAAGTTAATAGGAAGTGTGAAACACATACCTAGACTTAAAGGGGGTTTATGTGCTCATATCCAAATGCCAGGGGGTAAACTGCACGTGTAGTAAAGCACATGGGAGTTAAGTGCATTTTGAGTCTCAAAAAAAGACGAAAATGCTCGTGATTAACATAATGAGGTTACTTGTATACAAGGGTATTTTAGTCTTTTCACTTATGTCTTTAAAGGTACAAGAAGTACACTTTAATCCACAAACCATACAGTGTTATGTGCTTATTTCTAAATGTCAAGGGGTAAACGTAAACCACACAGAGTATTTAGCAGGAGGTAAAGTGAAATTTGCCCTAAAATTTAATTATGTTCAACACTATTTATTCACCAACGCTTTCTTTCAAATTGACTTTTGGAAAAATTTCATGAAAATTTAACTATAAAAATATTTATCAACTCTTATTAACATGGTTCCTGCTGTGCACTAGCAGTAGTTGCCAACAATTCTACGTGGCTGTTCTACATCTGACTTGCATCCATCTTACTTTCTACATCAGTTACTTTAACTGATATGTTGGCTCATGTCATGCATGAAAAATATTTATTATTTCACTAGCTTGCTTAAAATGTCTGATCTGATCTGACTATACATACAGAGAAGTAATTGATAAATTATTCAGAATACTTTACAAAATGTAAAGCTTCAAGCACAACAAATGAACTGAGAAATTGTAATGAGAAGTTTACCTGGGGAGAGACACATGCTTTCTCTCAAGCGGAATCACTGGCCCACTTTTACCAATATTTTCTTCAAGATGAGCAAACTGCTTCCGAAACTGATCAACAGCGCTGCATACAAGGTGCACTGAAAAATGAGAAGAAAGAACAGATGTGCATAGGGTCATGAAAAAGGAAAGATATATTTAACATGAACAGCAACTAGAAAACAGAAACCTTGGATAAAGAAAATTTGTCCTTTCTATTCCATTCATGTAGTCCTTGAGCAACTGAGGATGGTACTCTAGTATCTCACGGAAAATTAATTCACGTATGTCCTCCTTTGTAACCCTCCGCCTTTCAAATTCAAACTCCATCTTTGTAATTGGCTGGCAAGATGGTTCCCTCTCAACTTTGGCCAGTCCCTTGAAGTAAGGATCAGCTAATGCCTGATAAAATGCCCCCCCAAAAAAAATAAAGAAAGAAAGAAAATATATCCAGCACTTAGTCGTGTTGAAATCTAACCAGTCAAAAACATAAGCTGTATTACGTCATACAACACAATGAAAAAATGGAAAATGAAAAAGAAAAAGAAGAAAAAGTAGCAAAGAAGGCAGACACAAACATTGTAATATAGAATTGTTACGGTATAATAACAAACCTCTTCGGCAGTTGGCCTGTCCTTTGGATCAAAAGCGAGCAGCCTCTCCAGTAGTCGTCGTGCAAGAGGATCTGCATTTGGAAACTTCTGTGAAAAAGGTACAGGCTGTTTTTTCCTCATGCTAGTAAGGTATCTCCTAGCCTTTTCATTTCGGACCTGAGCACAAAGAGGAAGAAACTTGATCCCCAAGGGCAAATTTACAAAGTAAGGTTTAGAATAGAGCAGTACAATCCAATATTATGCTAACTGAGTAACTTCATACTCGCGAAATAGTATCCATTGAAGGCGTGCCAAGAAGATCTGTCATCAAATCCAGCTGGTGAACAACATTTTTTCCAGGAAACAGTGGCCTCCCTGTTAAAACCTCAGCAAAGATGCAGCCTATACTCCATATATCAATTGCGGGTGTATACTGCATCCAATGCCAACAGTATACTAAACACAGTGGTGTAAATAAAAACAGTGGCTTATCATATTTATCTTAAAAAGAAGAATTGTTACCAGGCTTAGCATACTTATCTCCACAGAATATTCCAAATATACTTTAAAAAATCAAAATAAATGTAATGTGTCCACAATAACTTCCTTGAAACTGTCAGTAATTGAGTTCTTCATAAATAGATAAATAAATAAATAAAATTTTAAAAAAAAACATGAATACACTCAACAAATAATTTAATGACAGTTTTTAATATTTATACCTATGATATGATACAACCAGTTTGATAATGAAATCTTGATTTACTATATTTTGATATTCCGATTAAAATGTGGTCCACTTTGAAAACATTGAGTACATCAGTTATCTTAGTAATTAAGTAATCCTAAATGCTACTTTAAGAATGTCCACAGAGAGAGAAGAAAAAATAGGTATGTTTGTAGTAAAAACTGAGTGAAACAATTAGATCTCCCCTTAACCCATAAAGTGTTGAATAAACATCTTTGTATAGTGTGGAGTTAGGTGTAGGGAGAGGATTGGCTTGTTTGGGATGCCTCTAAAACATGGGATTGGAGGCCAAAACTTGATAAAAGATTCCTATGGAAGGCAGAGAGGTGGACTTTCCAATTTGGAATATTTGGAAGACAAAAGCCCCTTCTTAGGTGACTTTCTTTATGTGAGTAGCTACAAATGGGAATATACTGACCGTTGCAATTTTATTAAGAGAAAATTCCTTCCAAATTGGTATTGCATTGCATGTGAAGGAAGATGAAAAGGCAGTGGACTTCTCATTCATTGTGGGATGGTTAGGTAGACTTTGAACATAATGCTTTCCGTTCTTGGGGTTCTTGAGTGCAATTCCCAAGATCGGTGGTGCAATAAGTATAATGTTGAAGAGTTAACATGAGCAAAAGAATAAGATTAGTGTGGAATATAAGTATGCAACACCACCAAGTTTGATACGGTGATTGTGGGAGGAGAGGAGAATTCAATGCATATTCTAAAGAGAAAATTGTTTAGCTTTATTTTATGGTTGGGTGACTGATAGGTTGAATGCTTCTTTAGATTTCTTTTTGGAGGCTGTTGAATCTATGGAGTCCTGAGGTGACAAAGGAGGACTTCCTTTTTCCTTCCTTAGGTGTAACACCCAAGTTCTAGAGATGTGCTCTCTCAACTTAAGGTCGTCTATTTAATTTTAATATTATCCCCCTAAAAGCAATCTTTGTCTTCATCGTCTCTTTCAAGCAAAGTTTTAAAAAGCGGTTGCGGTCACCATAACTGTTGCAGTGACACAATAACGGTTGCGGGGTATAAAGGTCGTAGCGTAACGATTGCAGTAACTGGAACCGTGAATTTTTTTAATTTTCACACAATTTTAAAAAAAACTTACCGATACGCATATTTTTCTCCTTCAAAATCACATTTATTGGGGTTTAAAATAAATTTTGATCAATTTTTGTTAATTTTTAAATATGATCCAATATATTTCATATTTTCAAATCACTATAAAAGAAATTTTTTACATTTTATTTCAATAGTTAATAATTTTAAGAATAATTGATTTTAAATGTTTACAAATTATTTTTTACCAATAGCTGAACTAACTAAATAAAAAATATTCACACTTATTAAATGAAAGGATTATAAAATAAAAATTGTGTCATAAATTAAATTTTAAAAAAATTATAAAGAAAAAAAATTCATATAAAATTTTTTCTTTGGGTTTGGATCACTTGAGTATTTTTTTATTTTTATTTTTTAATTTTTGTTTTTTTTTTTGAGAAAAGAAAAATATTGTAAAAGAGTATAACGGTGTCTAACGGACCTTTATGATACCGCTACGGCTATTACATAACACTGAAACGGCCGTTACACCTGTGAATTTCCATCACACTACTATAGCGGCCGTAACGGGTGGCGGTAACCGCCACAACCATTACGTAACGGTTACGGCCGCTTTTTAAACCCTTGCTTCCAAGGCAATCTCTCACTCCCACACATGATACTACCCCAGCCAAAACAAATATATATTAAATAAATAAAACCTAGGGAGCAGCTCAGGTCATGGGAAGAGTTAATGAACCTCATCGTGCAAAAGCATTAAAGTCCAACAAGAACACTACATCCATAACTCTCTCCTCTCTTGAAAAATTCCATTTTGGCCTATCATAATAATTATCTAAGCAGACCCCAAATCCTAAATCATCCAAAATTTCTCCACTAACAAACAATCGAATCTCATTGCTCCTGCCATAACAAACAGAAAAGGATACAACCAGAACCACTTTGGACTCTAATGTGGCAAACTTCTATTGATCACAAGAGAAAATTTAACAAAGTAGCATAATTGACCATACAACAATGCAGACCAGTCAATCACCAGTAGTAGTCAACTATTTATATTACAATTAAATTTGCAATAGTTAAGACCTCTTCAAGAAAGTCATCACTTTGTTCTGAAGTAACAAAAACATGGTAAATTATTATTAGCCAAAATTAATAAAATAATCAAGGTTGCAAAATAGTAAGGGCCAAGATACTCAAAACATTAAATAAACCCTCCCTTTCATAGAAAGATAAGTGATACTTAAAAGGAAAGAGGGAAAAAAAAATAGAGAAACATCAACTGCACCTCAAGTGGCTACTTGAGGGAGAAACAATTATTCAACCTCGCAAAGGTTCAAGCCTAGTATGAATCTTTATATTACCATGGCCATCTATTGTTGCCATAAAGTTGGCCCATTTTACGTTCTTCCATGCAAGATTATGTTAACCCATTTTAATAAGAGAAGACAGATACATCCCAAGGTCTAAACTGTCACTCACCTCAAACAGGTGAGCTTTCATTAACAACTTAAGCTCAAGCCTGGTGATATTCCATAACCAGTATTATTAAGTGTATGCATAATTATCCCAGTTCATATTTTATTTGGGTGCTTGGGCCAAAAGTACAAAATTAAATTTTCTTTGTCTAAAGGTCCAGGCGCTGATTATCTTTGTCCATAAGGACAAGCTATTACAAAATGACCAAACTACCCATCAATATATTATAGACGGTGAAACCAAGACCAAAATCAAAATCTCTCTCAGCCTCTCTCTCTCCTCTCTCTCTCTCTCTTCTATCTTCTCCGATATGAACCTTGCTGGTGCCACCGCCACTGTCACTTCCTCCATCTCACCCTCGCCTAAAATCGTCTCAAGTTCCGTCATCATCTCCATATCTGGTCGGAGTTCGCAACAGATCAAAGTTCTACCTCTCCTCCGGCGTCCATTTGATGCATCTCCGAATGTCAGGGTGGCGGTCAGCGTGAGTACCACAGCGGCATCGATCCACCACCCCAGCATTCGTCTCTCTCTCCTCTCTCTCTCTCTCTCATTCCCCTTCTCTCTCTGCCAGATCGTCGTCCGGAAAGCACTAAACTCATATCTAAGTTTGAGAAATGTGAATATTATTGAGAAAGTATTACAACCTGATTCTGCTGTAGTACTGTGATTAAGTTCTTTCATACTTAAATCCTCCTTGGAACTTCTAATCTCAATTCTATCATGTTTAGAGTAACTATAAATCATTACAGCTGTTGTAGAACATGCATTTTTTGTTGTTGTTGTTTGGCCTTATAAAGTAATATTATTAGCATGCATTTTTTTTCTTTGTTTTATTTAAATCTTCAGGCTGGGGACGATTGTAGTCTTTGCTCAATGAAAGAAAAATACAGCTTTGTAGGGATCAAATTTGCATGCTGTCATTCGCACTTGCTAGATCGTGTCTCAAATCAAAGCTGTGGTGGTGGTACTGTGAGAATAATATATATTATTCTCACAGGTAGTTGTTGAAGCTGTGGACCTTATATCAGAGATATAGTTTTTTTTTTTTGCTATTGAGATGAAATTTTTTGGGATGAAATTTTTTTTTTTTTTTTATTTTTTTTTTAATTTTGGGGGTTTTTTTTTTTTTTTTTTTTTTGTAGTTGTAGATGTAATTGTTGATGATGATGATGATAAAACAAAATGTAATTCTTCTTCTTGTTGATTGCAACAAATAGAGAGAGTAAGTCTGGTTTGATTGCTCTGCCAAATTTTGTACAGACATGAAAAACTCGTACAGATAAAATTTGGATAGAAAATTTGTAGAGATAAAAATATTGAACAGATAAATTGTACAGACATGAAAAACTCGTACAGATAAAATTTGGATAGAAAATTTGTAGAGATAAAAATATTGAACAGATAAAATTTGGACAAATAGAAAATTTACACCGATAAAATTTGTACAGATAAAAAATTCACAGATAAAATTTGGACAGATAGAAAATGTACACAGGTAAAGTTTGGACAGATAGACAAAAAATTTGAACTGATAAAAAATAATTTAAACAGATAGATATAAATTTGAACAGATAAAAAAAAGTCAACAGATAAATTAAGGGATAAAATTAGAAACAAAATGCCCTTCAAAACAAACAAAATGACTTTTCACCAAACTACTTCACAAATGGTGGACTTCTCTCCAACAAAAAATATCCACTGGACCTAATGCCTTATAACCTCCTTAGATTGGATTTATTACCAATTTACTCATTTTATTTTTCACCCTATAATGGCACCATCGTATGTTTCATAATATAAAGATAAAATGTGTAGTTTGCAGCTCAAGTTTGTCTCCAACATTTGGTGATAGTGAGGTAACTTCATCACCATTCCTAGTCAATGGTTGGGAAGAAACCAGTAATAAACAGAATTTCCTAGTGAAAAGCTTCACACTTTGCCTATTTCCTTTCATTATATTATCACTCCCTTTGATATGTCTTACATGACCAATGCTGATGTTTGTTTCTCATGAAAAGTGGAAGCGTGGGATATGGCTTCCACTGGTGCTTCTAGTTTTTGGGGAAGTGGAGGTGGTGCAAAAGTAATATTAGAAGGCTCATCCCAAACGCCCAAGAGAAAGAGGATATCACACCAGTCTGTAGAAGATCAAAGGTTATTTCAAGCTCTGTTATCAGAATCTTACGATTCGCAATTCAATTCACAATTTTTGCAAAATCGATCCGAATCTATGTGTGAATTTATTTTGAAAGTGAATCTCTAGTGAATGGCACGACTCACGATCAATTCACGATTCAATTTACTTTTTACAATTAATGCAATTCTTGAAATTATCATGTCTGACATATTTTTGACCCCTTTTTTTTATCTTTTTAGTGAAAATGACATAATATAACTTCTAATAGCATTTAGTACCAAAATAACCAATATGTACACATGATTTATTGTTATTTTCGTGATCATGAAATTTTTAATAAGATCCAATCAGATTCAGTCAAACCCAACATATTTTTAACCTTTATTCTCATTTTTTTTTCCTTTAAAAAAATTATAAGATATGTACTAAAGATTTTTAAGATTAAAGTAACTTACACCATGAATTACTATTTCTATTTTATTAAATTAAATATAGTTGAATATTACAAGGATAAGGTCAGTTATACCTTTTTAAATGTTTAGACTTTAAAATAAAAGATCCTAAATTTTAAAAAATAAAAATAATAAAAAATTATTACTTGAAAAAATATGTATGATTATTGTCCAAATATTTATATCATTGTTAAATTATTGTTACATTAAAAATTGAGAGTTTTTCTTTGTTTACTGTCTCTATTAAGAATGGTTGATAAGAAATATTTATAAAAAAGAAAAAAATGTAAGATGATGATATTACATAAAAAAAATTATTAACTTGTTACCTATTAAATTACGTGATCATCATTCAAAATAATATTTTCATTGATTTACGTCTAAATATTTCATATTCATAAGATATATTTAACATTTAAGTGTGTGATATATTTTTCTAAGTAATTTAGAAAAATGACCAAATCTTTATGATTAGATTCGATTCGCGATTCGGTAAGAGGTCTCTTTGATTCACGATTCGAATCCCGGTTTAACCAGAGTAAGATTTCAAGGTAAAACAATGAAGGCAAATATATTTACATTTCAATCATAAGCCATCAGGAATGAGGTGATTAACTACAGGCCAGAGACTGTACAGCAGAATACATGTACATACTTCGAAATCTAAGTTCTAAATGGTTGGACAGTAGAAAAACAAATATCCAAATCAGCATACATTATTATATGACCAAAGTTACGAATCCGAAATTAAATATGATATGCTTGATATCAAGTGGACTAAACAAAATAATGCAACAAATCCAAAACAATACAAGCTTCAGATGGAAGAAACATATACCATGTTTCATTTATGCTTTCTGTTAGATATAAATAGATTCAGAACAACGCATCTGTGACCATACCTTTGAGAAGAATGATCCACAGAGTTCGGGAGCTCTATACCATCTTGTAGCAACGTAATCCTGTAAATGTATCATAAAATATAGAAAAAGGAAAATTTTTAGATCCCACAACTATAATCTATTAATAAAATCCCAAAAACAAAAAATGAATAAGAATGGTGAATATAAGTAGCGTAATCACACCTAAAATTACTGAATTACATACCGTCCAAAATATTGTTGTAGGGGTGTCACTGAATGCAACTCTCGCCAACCCAAAATCACATATTTTGAGTTTACAGTTAGCATTTGCCAATATATTCTTTGGTTTCAAATCTCGATGGTAGACATTTGCTGCAGCCAAATAGCTAACTATTAAATATGTTTAACAATACCTCAAACCCAGCTCACTATCCACCACCACTACATGGCACATGAAGCAACACAAATCAAATAAAATGCAAATTAATTTTTTTAAGAAAATATAGTAATGTTCTCCAATACATAAAGGAAGCTATCGTTAAGGCAAGGCAACAGAGAATAATCAAGTTTATCAGTAAATTTGCACAGGATAGAAATTGGATGTGATCAGCTCAAAAATGATCCTAGCAGCATAATTATCACAAGTCATTGACAACTTTTGTGATCCTAGCTAATTATGTTAACTTTATTGTTCATTCAATTACATAGTATTTTTACTCTCTTTTTTTATAAGCAACTACATAGTGCTTTTACTTAAAACGTACAGCCAGTAAAGTGGCAAAGGAGTACAGGAGCCAATTACCTGTGTGAATATATTTCAAAGCACGTAGTAACTGATAAAGGAAAAACTGATAGTGCTCCCGGGTCAGGTCATCGTTGGCCTTAATGACTTGATGAAGATCTGACTCCATCAATTCAAAAACAACATAAATATCCTTGAAGTCTCTTCTTGAAGGTGGAAGCATAATGTGTTTAATTTCAACGATGTCTGGATGCCGTAGAAGTCTGAGCAACTTTATCTCACGAAGAATTCTAGCAGCATCTGAGATGTGTTCAAAAATATCATGTATTTTCTTTATTGCCACTTTTACACCAGTATGGGTGTCAATGGCTGAGCAAACAACACCATAGCTTCCTTTCCCTATAACCTCCTGAATTTTATACCTATTGGCATCACCGTATTCAGAGAAGAAGTCCATCTCTGTTGAATTCTACACAAACAAAACAAAGTCAAATCAGATCATAAAGAACCGCAATAAATGTCTAATTCATTGTACATTGTGCATATCCAAAATAAATAAAAAGGAAACACACAAGATGCCAATCCTTAAATAGTTATGGAAAGAAAAATTAAATTCAAGTTCCTGCATTGCAAAAATAATTTAATTCCCAATCCTTCTACAAGTTTACACTTTTTTAAAAACCAAATACATCAACCTTATTCATGCTGCACCGTCTCTTCCTTTTTTAGAAATCCTTTAGTTTAACACACTCCTCACCATGTTAAGATAAGAAAGGTGTGATATTTCACAAAAAAGAAGCTGAAAATAACATTTTAAATCAAGCAAATATGAAAATTTGACTGAAACCTATCCATGCTGTGAATTATCACTCCTTACTTAAATTGTCAATCATTATGATCACTGAAAGAACACAAACATTTCATGGGAAAAAACACATCACAATAATATTAACAGCAAAATATAACATTCACGTGTATACACAAACCCCAAATACAATAATAAAAAAAGAAGAAGATCACAATTAATGGAACTTCAATATTGTAAAAAACCTTAAATTTTTCGTTCCCTTGCTCCACAAAAAAATCATATATTCTTTCCGTTTTCTTTTATCCCCTATCAGGCCAGGAATGTTTGTTTAGTCTAGAGTCTACTTCTCTAGCGCTGTGTTTCGTTGAGGGATTTGAGAAGCTATTTGGGGGGAAAAAAGGAAAAAGTGTGTTGAAGTAGGTAAAATATAGGTATATTTTATTCACATTTTAGCTACTTTTTTCCTTTCCCTGTCCCTGCCCAACTCCCCAACCAAACACGGCTTAAGAGAACTTTATTTCTATGAAACGGTCAACAGAAGATAGCCAAGTTCGCAATTGTGTGAGAAAAGATTAATGATATTTGAGATTGGAGAAAATATTTCGAATTTCAAAGTCATGTCAGCCTACAAACCCCGTAGTTAAGACACTCAAATCTGTGAACTAATAATAAAAAAAAAAAACTCAATAGAGTGTGAAAAACAAAGATTAACGGGGAAGATATATTTATATACAGATATTACAATAAAAGGAACCAGAAAGGAAGAAACAAATAGAATTAAAAATCGAAGAAAATACCCACTTCAGATAACAGAATCGTGTCCAAGGAGAGGATATAGAGGAGGAGAGGGAGAGAGAAAAATGAAAAAAAAAAAAAAAAATTTACTTCATAGACATGGCAATTAATATGCTTTAATAGAAACAGAAAAAGCATTTATCTCTTTTAGATTAGTTCTAGAATAAGAATGAAACCCCATATCGCCGAGAAAACCAAAGGTAACGCCATCCATTAAAAAAAAAACCAATTTTACAGAATAATTCACACCGAATCAATACGTTACATGTTAACCTAACGCAAACCCAACATTCTATCAACCATAGCACAACAAACAAATCATTCCAATTATCCAACAACAATCATAAATTTGCACGATCAAAAAAAAATTCAATAATTCATATAACAATATGTGAGTTATCAAAGCTGACCTTCTTTCCGTGATCTTGCTGCATTGTTTGTTTATTGAGTACTGAAACAAGTGGGTAAAACTATTGGAACTGAATTTATTAGTAGTGAGAGTGAAATTGAGAAACGAGAATTAGCCACATTTGCCCCAGCGACCTCGACTTCGGATCACAAACGAACAATCCCACCTTACTCGCTTCGAATTCTTGACAAAACACGGAAACCTAATCAGATCCCTCATGCACTCCACCAAAATACGACCCTTCAAAACCTCTCCTCCGCCAACAATCATAGATTGATGATCAACACTCGGTTCAAACCAAGCTTTCGCATAGCTGCTTGCTAACACCCCAACCCCAGATCCTAACCCTACTCTCTATCTCTCTCTCTCTCGCTCTCAGACATACAAACCAAACCAACCACCACACTCAACCAATATATGTATGAGCATGTAAGTCAGTAGTTATATATATAAAAAGCCCTAGTATATTGGACACAGTTTCGTGGATCTGAAGGAAACCTAACTGATCTTAAATGGAGTGGAGAAGCTGTAGATCTGAACACCGACAAGAGAGAGAGTGAAGAGAGAGAAATGGAATATAGAGATACAAGGCATAAATCTAGGGCATATATATATGACTGGATGGTGTATTTCTTATCCGAACGGTACATATTTGTATACGCTGGGAGGTGGATTATATACGGAAATGGCAGTATGGCGTAATTTATAAGCAATAATGTTACCTTCCCCTTCTTTTACTTTTTTTCCCTTTTGTTTTTTGGTATGGAGTCGAGGAGTATATGGCATAAATTATATAAGGTTAGGTTTGCATTTCTTGAAAAAATTAAAAAGTCATTATGTGATTTAAGTTACAATATTTCAAATTTAATTCAAATTTAATTCATATTTTATAAAAAGTATATTTATTTAGAACATTTTAAATAATCCTTAAGGCCAAGTTTGGCATTCTCAAAAAAATTCAAAAAGTCACTATCTTATTTAAGTCACATCATCTTATTTAAGTCACATCACCTCTCTATCACATCACTTCAAACCCAACCCATACCCAACTCATATTTCATAAAAAGTCAAAAAGTACACTTATTTAGGACACCCCAAACAACCCCTTAAGTGTACTTATTTAGATAAGTGTATTTATTTGGGTTATATCACCCATTTACTTTTATGCATGTTTTTTCATGAAAGGTTAAAAATTATATTTTTTTTAAATCATTTAAAATACCCCTAAAATAGTTAATAAATAAACTAAAATAGTCAATAAGATACAATATCACATGTAAATCATAATCATTTTATTTTTTCTCTGATAAGTATTAAATCAATTTAAAAAACCAACTATTTTCCCAAATATAACTTTTTTTTTAGCTAAGTTAAAATAAGAGTGTTACTATTAGCACCCCATAAATTATTTTGGATCCCCCAATTTTTAACCCTTTTTTTTTGGGTAAATTACAAATACACTCCCATAGGTTTGCTTAAAATACAGATTGCCTCATGTGGTTTGAAAAATTACAAATTACTCCTTGTTAGTATTTTTTATTTAACAGAATTAACTAAAAAAATAAAATTCATAATTGTTCTTCTATAAAATAATAAAATTACCTAAATTATTAATTGAAACATATTTCTAATATTATTAAAAACTGTTAATTGACTTGATGATTTATTAATAAAATGGTCGATTTGTTATGAAATTATAAACCTCAAGGAGTGGAATGTAATTTACAAAACTACAAAGGGCGATTTGTATTTTAATCAAACCTCAAGAGGTGTATTTATAATTTGTCTTTTTTTTATTACAATAATAACCTCAAATAAAATTACTATAAATGACATCATTAATTTTTTGACACCTCATCTCACAATTAAACTTTCACACCTACTACAACATGAATTAGAGCTTATGAGAGCACCCACCACCATCACCACCCCATCCATTTTCCTAAATCCCACCTTCAAAACCTATCCATCCTTAAAACCTTGAAAATCTTTTGACGGTAATATTCCGGCGATAGCAATGGTAATCATTTGATTACTTACACTTCTCCGGCAATGACAGTAAGTGGAAGTTTTTCTGGTAACCACAACTCTATATGACGAGAAAAATACAACAATAAAAGCTTAGAGAAGCTTCAAAGCTTTGATGTTTTTAACACAGAGAAGATTGGCCTTGTAAGGGTTTCTCTTGAAAAAAATGACAAAAATAATAAAATCTGTTCGTCATTTTTTCGGGACTGAACTCCCGAACATATAATCAAAATTAAGGAACATAGGCCTGAACACTGTTTATCTGTTTGGGAAGGCATTTCCTAACAAATAAGTAATGTTCGGGAATACAGATCCAAAAATGAAAATTTCTTAACACATTGAATGGTCAAAATTGTTAACGTTTGTAGAAGTTTTCATTTTTCAAGTTCGGGAATACAAGCCTGAACATTACTTATTTATTTGGGAAGGCACTCCCGAACAAATAAGTAATGTTCGGAAATGCAGGGCCGAACATGAAAATTTCTTAACACATTGAACGATCAAAATTGTTAACGCTTGCAGAAGTTTTCATATTTTCAAGTTCGGGAATACAAGCCCGAACATGGAAATTTCTTAACACACTGAATGGTCAAAATTTTTAACACTTGCAAAAGTTATCAGAAGTAGCCCAAATCCATTATCATGTTGAAAAGCTATTTCTTCATCGCGTAACTTTGATAATATTATTGCGTAGTTCTCTGCTGAACTCAAAATTTTATATTATCTACCAACAAAACCAATTATTATAATTTTTTTCTTGCAAGAGAATAAATTATTACGAGAAAACTAAGAAATTATGTATATGTATATATGTATAGAGAAAGAGAGAGAGAGAGCGTACTAACTGTGATAATGATGGATGAGGCACCAAAGATAGTAATCACATTGGCTCTTCTTCTTCTTGATGGGTTTTGTTAGGGTTTTTTGGAATATGGGTTTTTTTTTGGGTGTGAGGGTGTGCATGCAATGGCTGAAATGTTTTCACAAGGATAATTTTAGTATTATTTGGGGGGAAAAATAATTTTTGAGGGTTTTAAAATTTATAAGTGGAGGCCCAAAGAAATTAGAGATCCAAAATAATTCATGGAGTACTAATAGCACCACTCTAAAATAACCAAAAACCTAACTAAAGTAGCCAACTTCCAAAATGAGGCCTATGTTTGGTTCAAATATTTTGGGGGAATTTTACAAGAAAGAAAATGTAGTTAAAATGTCAATAAAATAAACATATATTTCACATAATTTTACATATGCAGCCTTAACGTACTCTTTAAAAAAGCCTTGCTTTAGGAAGTTGACTATTTTATGTTGCTATTTGGTTTTTTAGCTATTTTAACTTAGTTAAAATAGTTTTATTTGAGAAGATCAGTGTATTTGGTTTCAGTTTTTTGAATTCAGTTTTTTGGAAATTGAGTTTTTTATTTTTTTTAGTGAATATTTTTAAAATTTTAAGCAATTTTTTAACTTTTTTAGATGCACATTACTTAGATGTATATAAATAGTAAAATATTTGTGAAAATTTTAATAAATACACAAAAATAGGGAAAATGTACTAATTTTTTTTTTATTATTATTTTTTTTTTGTATTTTTGGTATTTAGTGAATTTTTTAAAGATTTGTTTACAAATATTATACTTTTAAGTGTATTTATATTAGGTGTGTCTACGAATATTAAAAAAATTGCTTAAAATATTTTAAAAAATCATTGAAAACAAAAAAAAAAAGGAAAATAAAAAAATAGATTTTTCTGAAAAGTGTTTTCTGAAAACTAAAACCAAACAAGCTGAGTTGTTGTTGTTTTTTTTTTTTTTTTTTTTTGTTGATTTGATGATTGTAAGAAAAAATGTAAAATAATTATGAGTTGAATATGACAATTTATCTTATTAGCTATTTTAAGCTATTTTGTCTTTATTAACTATGTTAGTCCAAATAGCTCTTCCTTAAAAGGGCATTATTATAGCTTAATATCATCATAATTTAATTACAACAATGCTATAGATCCCAAAAAACACAACCCCCACTTATCTGTGATTAGTCCAGGAAGGAAATAAATAAATAAATAAAACCACATAATTGGTCCACATCATTTTGAGGATCCCCAACCTTGAGGGTCCTGAGCATTTTTTTATTTAATTATTCAGCTAGTATCATCATAATTTAATTATTTCAACAAGTTAGTTATTATAATAATTATTTTAACAATAATAAATATATGTGTGTAAACCATAATAAATATATGTGTGTACATTTCATTAAGAGAATGGGTCATGGACCTCTCACAAGGGTGGGGCCAGATCTCTCACAAGAAGTGGGACATATTGTAGGCTCCATCTTTGTGAGAGGTCAATGTTCCACTCTGCGAATGGATTCTGTGTTCCTAACATTATTGTTTTAACCAAATTATTCGGGATCATTTGAAGAGCTTTTAGACACTTTTTAAACAATTTGTGTGAATAAATTGGTAAAATAAATAGTAGTATTGAAGTATATAGATTAAAAAAAGAGAATTATGCAAAATAAAGAATATAACATTTTAATATTTTACTTTAGCAAAATAAAGAATATAACATTTTAATATTTTACTTTAGTAAAAAATGAAGAGTATCATTGAAGTTACTCTAAGAGCATCCACAACAAACTAGCTATAAATAGGTAGAAGAAGAAAAAAAAGTCCAACCGACTAGTCAAAACACTAACTGAAATAATTTAAGAATAAATTATAAATACACTCCTTAAGATTTTTCTTTAAAATATAAATTGTCCGCTTTAGTTCTATAAATTATATTATACATTTTCAAAATTTTAATTGTATAATAGATGATTCATTTTATTAATAAATTATTAATTCAATTAATAATTTTTAATGATATTATAAATATATTTCAATTAATAATTATGATAATATTATTGTTGCGTAGAATAGTAGTTAGAAATTTGTTTTAGTCTATTAATTTTGTTCAATAAAAAATTCTAACAATGAGATATTTATTTTAAAATTAAATGAGGCAATCTATATTTTAAACAAATTTTGGAAATGTATTTGTAATCCACTAATAATTTTATGAATAGTACTAACTAACTACTCCTGTTGAGTTACTATTTACTAATTACTTACTATTTTATTCTTAATCCTTTTAGTCTTTTCTTTCTCTTCTATTTTAAAAAGAAGATAGTTAAACAAAAAATATTGTTAGAGTGTTAATTAAAAAACATGATTAGCTAAAGTAATAATATAAAATTTTTGCTTAGATGTTTTGACGAGTATTACTCAATATGCTCTAATTGTAGCTTAAAAAAAAAAATTGACACCTCAAGCAAATTCATTTGTACCCTGTTACTTATCATACCACACATAATTTTAATTTTTTGATTAAATTCTCAATTCACACTGTTAGTTTTCAAATAACCCCAAAATATTATTGTCTTCTCCAACTAGCAAACCCTAATTCTAACCCTAACTATTACCACCCCCTCATTTGCCATAGTCTGAATTATACCATTTTCTTTGGATTCCAACTCCTACCATCACCCAATCCCCATTTCTGTGGAACCCCCATCCATACCAATACCAAAGCTTCGCACTATCATCACCTCTACTAATTTTTTCCGGACCTCTATTGTGGGATCTTTTTATTAGTGATGCTTCAATTTACGGATCTAGGGATCCTACTATGCCTTTGGGCACAACAGGCTACTATACTCCCTTGTGGCGTGTCGTCCCGAGCCTCTTTCGATAATCTGAACTGTTTATATTGTAGGGTTCGTCGAATAAATCATCCATACAAAAAACCAAGTTGATTGAATATCTGCAACCCTATAAACAAAGCACATTTGTTTTTATAAAAATTAACAGGTAACATAACTTTCATAATTTTTAAAAACAATTTAATCATAGGGTTATGAATATCTGATTAACTTATTTTTTTACGTAAATAATATTCTTGACAAACCCTACAATGTGAACGGTTTAGATTATCGAAAAAAATTTCGAGACAAACTCCCACAAAGGGACACAGCAACACTCTCAAGTCCTCAATTTACAACATCTCTTCCATACTGAAGACTTAGTAATTGTTTGGGATGTGCTTAGGAGTGTAAAAATGGCCTGTGGCCCGTGGGCAACTCGAAGCCCGCCCGTGACCCGAGGTGGTTCTGGCCTGTTTAGGTCCAAGCCCAAGCCCAACCCGAGGCCTTAGGCCTAGGCCTGAGCCATCGTTTTGAAGCTCGGCTCGTGGCCAGGCCCATCGGCCCGCTCAAGGCATGCTTAAAAAGTTCGGCCCACACCAAGGCCTAGTGTTATTTTTAATGGAAAATAATAAAATTTGGTGGAAATTTTTTTAAAAAAAAATTGTTTAGGCTCGCCCAAACACAGCGCTTCGGCCCACTAGCCCTTCCAAAGCCCGAATACCCTTGGACCTAGTTTGTTGGATCGTGAGCCGGCCTGGTCCGACTCGATTTTTGACAGGAGCTCGCAAAGCTCAACATGGGCTCGGCCCGAGCCCAGATGGGCCCGGCCGGGCCAAAATTACATCCCTAGATGTGTTATAAGTGTACTTTTGACTTTTTGGTTAAAAAAATAGAGAAAAATATGTATGTTTGGGATAGTTTTTTTACTTTTTACGAAAAGATGGGTAATAAAATATTGCAGTAAAATGAAAATGACCATTTTATCCTTTTGACTTTTTAACTTTTTGGGCAGTTGAATTCAAAGAGCAAAATTATTCTCCACAAGCTATCCTTGAATAGTATAGACTTTTTAACTTTTTTAGGCACTTTCTAATTTTTTTGACTTTTTTAATTTATCTCAAATAAGGCTTTACTTTACTCTGCTCAACTCTTTACGCCTTGTTTGTCATCTCCTAAAAAAGTCAGAAAGTCACTATTCTATTTAAGTCACATCATCTTATTTAAGTCATATCACCTCTCTACTATATCACTTCATATTCAACCCATATTTTATAAAAAGTAAAAAAATATACTTATTTAAAATATCTCAAACAACCTCTTATTATCCTCTTCAGTAGAACCCACACCATCATCTTTCTCATAATAGCTCTCACCATTTCCTTCGCAGTCCTTCAACACACAAAGAAATAGAGACCTAGAGGACAATAGAAAGAGAGAATGACGGAGAAAGAAAGAGAAAAATCAACAAAGGTAAAAGAAGAGTGAGTGAATGAGTTGGGAGTGGCATAAAGGAACGGAGGGGTGAGAGTGACAGAAGTTGGCGGTGGGGTGATGGTAGAATTAGAATTTAAGAGGTTAGTAATGGTAGAATTAGAATTTTATTTGTAATTAACATAATGAAAATAGTGCAGGTACAAAGAAAATATGCGGGATTATTAGCTGCTTTCCATTTTTATAGCATATTATATTCATTATTTTCCTTTTTACTTGTATAATAAATTTCATCACTCATAATTAACCTGACACACCGTATAATAAAAATAAGAATAACAAATACATTTATGATATTTGTCTAAAATATAAATTACCTCTGTAATTGTAAAAATTACATTCTATCGTTTCAAGTTTTTAATCACATAATAAATTATTTCTTTTATTAAAAAATATTAAGTCAATTAACAATTTTTAATAATATCATAAATACATTTCAATTAATAACTTTAATAATTTTACTGTTGTATGGGATAGTAGTTAAAATTTTTATTTATTTGTTAATTTTGTTAATTTACAGGAATTATTTGTATTTTAAGGTCTAACATCCCTTTAAAAAGTCAAAAAGTCACTATCTTATTTAAGTCACATCACCTCTCTACCACATCACTTCAAACTCAACTTATATTTCATAAAAAGTCAAAAAGTACACTTATTTAGAATATCCCCAACATAGTAAATTTAAAAAAATGTACTTATAATTTGCCCTAAAAATAAATAATAGTCATAACATTACTTGGGGCTATTTTGGAAAGATGGTTAAAAGCCATCTTCTAACTTTTAACCCATTTCAAGTCCCATCATTTCTCACATTTTTTACACATTTTTAAAAAAATTAAAAAAAAGTTAAAAAATTAGGTAGCGTTCGGTAGAGTTTTAAAATTATGATTTGAGAATAGAGTTATATTTTGAGTTTGTGAGTTTCTGAATTATGATTTTAAAAAAAAAAAATTGTTTAATTTTGAGTTTTGAATTGAGTTTTAAATTTTTGATGTAACATATGAAATGAGAAAGTTGTTTGGTTATGAGTTTTGAAAAGAGTTTTCTAAACTTATAACTCATAACTAAACACACAACTCAAAACTTTATTGAAAATTCTATTCAAAACTCATAGCCAAACTCTTCTTAAAATTCAATTCAAAAAAATAATTTGTCATTTTAGTCTAAAAAAATAATTTGTATATTTAAAAAATATCAAAAGTAAATATAATTTTTTTCCCCATATAACAAGTAGCGATTAGCGATTGGCAATTGAAATAAATAAATAAAATATTGTTCCAGTCAACCGGTCAGACGACTGGCGACAACTGGATAGACAAAAAATTCAAAAACTGTATGGTTTACCAAACATGTTTTCAAAATGTGTTTTGAAATTAATTTGGAATCATAATTTAAAAACTTAAACCAAACATAACATTAGAATGTAAGGGCGAAGTTAGTTTTAGAAAGCTAAACTAAACACAACTTTAATTTTTAACTATCTTCTCAAAACAATATTTATTTATGAGTGGTATAATTTATGTAAGTAGAATTTGATAAAAAAAGTTGGGACAGAACCGGATGGTACAATTATGTGGGAAAATTATTCAATAATCCCGGAACACTACATGGCCATCCTCCAAGTTAATCATAAATTACTTAACCCAATGTTGTGTTGGAAAATTGATTTTATATAGGCTTATTTTGGGTCATCTTTGAGCCCAAAATTGAGTGGGGTCCACACGTCTTTTGGGGTGGGTCCGAAGAGGTGACGTGTTCCTTGCCGCGTGGCAAGTTACACGGTGAAAACGACTCGCCAAAACCATTTATGAGTGAATGAGAACTTGATGTCGTTTTCGGGTTCGTGGAATGAACATTTAAAGAAGTAAAATGTGGGTTTCCTTGAAATAGTTATCTCACATTGGAAACTTAAGAAAACTTATGTGTATATATAAGTTCTAGGTAGCAACACTTAGGTTAGGCCCAAGGGGCACCCCAAGTTTGTAAAAACAAGGAGTTATGGACAAAGTGAACTTTAACCCAAACCACCATACGCGTACCATCGCCGCCGTCTGTCTAACGTGGCAGGGGTGTGTGTGGATCAAGTCGGTTCTTATATTAATTTTTTCCAAAATTCTTATCGAAATTAATTGATTTATGAATTTAATTTTTCTGTCCATTTGTTACTTATTCAGTCCAATTTTTCAAACAAATTAACTGTCCAAATAGCATCTGTTGCACCTGGACAGATTTGTTTTTCCTAAACATATTTAAATCTACCCAGGCATAGTTGAACAGATTTAAATTGGGTTTCAATAGACCTGAGTTTGAATTGCACATGTTCATTTGATTCCACAACAGATTTATTTTTGAACAGATTTAAACTGTTTTTGACAAGTACAAAACTGCCTAAAACTGTTAGCAGTTTGGACTGGTTCAAATCTGCTGAACATATTCAAAACTGGCAGCAAATCTGTCTAGTTTAAATTTTGCACCTGTTCACTTTAAATTCTGCATGTGTCGGGCAGTATGAATGGTCACCAAGTTGCCTATATATTGAGACCCATTTCCAGCAGTCTTGACATCCAGAAAATCATCTTTTTGTAGTCCATTTCTTACACTGTTTCCATTATTCTTCATATTAGTTATTTAAAGATAAATTCAAAGAGTATTAGAACACAAGTTTTTGTTCGCCGCACAAATTGTTTGAGGTGCTACTATAATTTGTGAAGATTATTGTATCTTAGGAGATAGACGCTTTTTGTCCGTAAGCACCGTAGCGGGGCGAATCTGTCTTAAGGACAAAGTGTCTTACACTCGACTTGATCTTTTTATTATTCATTTGATTCGGTAAAATAAATTCAGTAAGTTATTTATTTTATTTGTTTGATTTCGTTTCAATTTATTTTTTACACAGAAGATTGTTTCAACATATTATTCTTTCATCATCAATATAAATCATGAACTTTTATCCTTTTTTACTAATTAAAATTTTAAAAAATATCACGTATTTATATTTTAAAAATATTGAAGAATCACCCAATTATGTGATGGAATACGCATAAAAAGCCGTAGTATATGTGATCGGTGTATGTAAAATTACAAGATAGTATAACTTTGTTATTTTGCATTGTGGATTGCGTTTTTTTTTTAATTTTACGTATCTGTTCCCCCGAAAATTAAGTGGTACCGTGGCAGTTGAAATGTTGCTGACACATGTTATAATACGTGGAACATTCCCAATTACATATTAAGCCGTGGGCCCACTACACAAGTATGAATACGTGGAACATTCCCAATTACATATTTGGCGTCAATACTTACGCACGGATCCAGTATCACTGTTGTGTGTAAAGCATAATAGTGACCGTTGCGTAGTCTGTGAGATTTATTTTGAGTATTATTTTAATAATTTAAAATTTTAAAATAAATTGAGAATAATATATTTATAAAAAATTAAATTAATTAAATATTAATAATCTCCAAATAACATTTAAATATTTTGTGTATTATTTTAATAATTTAAATTATTAAAATTTTTAAAACAAATTGAGAATAATATATTTATAAAAAATTAAATTAATTAAATATTTATTTAAAATGTAAGTAGGCCCAATTTTTTTTTTCTTGATTTATGGCCACTCTAAAGGGTTTTCAAAAATTCTTTTACGCCTAATTAAAAAAAATATTTAATCACAAATGTGGTTAGGCCCAATTGAAAAAAATGAAAAGCGAATTATACTAATGGTCTCTGTAGTTTGGAATTTGTATAACTTTAATACTTAACTTTTCAATTGTGATACATTTGACCTTAAAGTTTGAATATCGTTCCAAATAAGAACAATTTGAAGATATTGTTGCTCAATTTCAAGGATAAAGTCATCAATTTGATAAAATATAAATTAGATTGACAAAAAATAAAAGTCAAAAAATTATTTTTAAAATTATAAAAATGATTTCAACTCACCAAAAAAAAAATTATATAAAAATGATAAATCTTAACATTTTTATTTTTTATTTTTTATTTTTTTACCAAATTAATTTTTAGTATGTATTTGGATGATGATCATGTAATGAGTGTTTATTTTTGTTGATATTTTTGGATGGTTATCATGCAATATATGGTTGTATTTGTTATTAACAGATATTTTTGGATGGTTATTATTTAATAGATGGTTATTACGCTTTAAATATATAATTAATATGTTTAATATATGAAATATTTTTTGTTTTGAATTTTTTCATTTAATGGATTAGTTTAATAATGAAATCAAAGTTGTCACTTTGTTTTAGGGGTGCAACTTGGGCGGGCTCAACCCGAGTAACTAGAACTCAGCCCGAATTTTTTTAAGGCTTGGATAAGATATTTTCAAATTCAGTACAGGCTTGGGCAAAAATTTAGAAGCCCAAATTAAATTTGGGTGGGCATGGGCAAAAATGTCAAACAACTCGAGCAACCCGAACCCGAACCCGAACCCGAACCCGAACTATACATATATAGATATATAAAAATATTAAATATACATATAAATTAGGGTGAAGCACCAATAAATCCCAAATTATGGACTTATGCACTAGTTAATCCCTCATCTTTTCTTTTGAATTGAAAAGTCCTAAAACACTAGAAATGACACATTTGGCCCCCCCTCACTCACGTGTTGATGTGTTAAACGGGGGCTAATGTGGGTTTTACTCCTGGTGAAATTACATTTGTGGACAAAAGAGCACTATAGACTTTTTTACTTTTCTCTCACTTTCGATCAAATCTTACGTTTTGGAAATGGAAACATTGCGATTCCACATTTGCACATTTCCATTTTAATGGAGTGAGTACTTAAATACGATCGAGGGTTTTCCGAAGAGCGATTGCACGAATTCCACATTTGTCAATTTGGGCAGAACCCTAATTGGATGAAACTCTATCCTGACGGACCACCTTCAATATGCATATCAATAACATCAGAATCGCCACCGCCGGTGAGTGCTTAACATCATCTTCTCTGGCTAGGTGATTTCTAGATAAAAACATTAGGGTTTTTTGTTGAGTACGCTGTTACCGCCAGTGTTGAAGTAACAGAGGAAGACAATGAAATGCGAAGTGTGTAATGTTTGGTGTTTTTTTGGTTTGATGCGTTTTGCAATCTTTGCACATGGTGTATTTTTGCTTTCGATTTGTGAGTCGTAGTGCAATCCCTAATTTGTGATGTAATGTGCAATGTGAGGTTGGGGTTCATTTTTTCTTGGCATATTTTTCCAATTCACATGTGTAACATTGAACGGATGTTATTGTGGGTTAAATGTTAAAAAATGTAGTTTTATTGGTAATGGATGGAATGTGGAACTTGATGTTAATTTGTTACGAAAATTGGGAAAAATAATGTTCTATTGTGTTGATGGCCATGTGTGTGAGGGTAGAAAATGCCCTATTTTGTTCTGGTATTTTTGACATCTAGGTTGTGATTTTGACATCAATTATCCATTCAATAGTAATGTGTGTTCACGTTGTAATGTCAAATTAGTTAAGATCATATTGGGGTTATGTTGACTAATGTATGGTTGGGGTTCTGGTAGTAATGTGGGATTACATTGACAAATGTGTGATTGGGGTTCCCAATATGATTGTAACAACCCCGATCCGTAATCAGTCACTAATCAGTAATTAAAGATGCTAATTAAGTGAATAAGGTAAATTATGGGTATATTATGTGATTTGCATGACCTTTGGCTTCCCATCTGTTACTGGTGGAAATATCTGTCTAGAAATCTGCTTTAATATAAAGATTGAAAGCCTTATCGGCATCTAAAATCAGAATTAGTTACATTAGTGTGTTATTTGGAATTTTAGAACACCATGGCAAATTTTATTAAAAATTAATAAATATATCGCATGTGATTAAGTCAAGCCTTGGTGGGGATCATTTTGGATTAATTGAATTTCGTGTTAATCTGAATAAGTTAAGGTTACTTATGTTTGATTTAAATAATGCATGATTGGTACCTAATCTAATCCTATTAATGATCCAAGATGTGATTGAGTGTATTATGTGTTGGGGCTTCTTGTGGTGTTGAGTGTAGGGGATTCAAACCCTTGTGTATGTGTGTGTTGGAAGTTTGCATGTGTGTGCACGTGTAGTGTGCTCAAAGTGAGGTGTGTGTTGTGTATATTCAGCTGAGTGAGGGAGTGTAGTAGTTGCTCATTTGGTCCCTTGTGTTAGAGAGTTTAGCTAGAGGGTGAGAGAGTGAGCTCAAGAGTTTGAATCAGAAGAAGAGGAAAACTTAGGAGATTCATCTCATGTTTCTGAAATCAAAGCTTTGGGTAAGGATTCTATGTCTAAATTTTGTAGTTATTCCTCTATGCATCATGATTTCAACTCATCTTGGAACCAATTTCATGAAATTAGCAAGAGAAGTGGGTCTTTGGGCATGTAAATGATTTGCATATGTATTCATGGTAGAACACCTCTGATTTTACTATCAGAAGTTTGGGTTTTGAAATCCTTGCATGCATGTAAGTTTTGGGCATGTTCATAGTTTCAGAATTCATGAGGTTGTTGATCATCATTTGCATGTTTTGAAAAAATCAAGAACATAGTTTAAAAATCTTCCATGCAAAAGTTTTTGAGTTCAAATTGGTAAATTCATGAGCTTTGAGCAAAAGAATTTGTAAACAATCAAGTGTTCATGTTTTAGAAAGGTTTTCGAGCATTAAAAGCAAGCCATGCATGAGTATAGCCATGGAAATCACATTTTTAAGCTCAAGCTCTGTTTTGAAAAACACAGAATTTTACAGTTTGCTCGAGCGAGGAAACCTGCTCTCGAGCGGAGAACGCGAGCTCTCAGTATTTTTTTCAGGCATGAGCTCTCCGCTCGAGCGACCACTTGGACGCTCGAGCAAACTCTTTTGCATGTTGTCGATCCGCTCGAGCGTGGGAGTTTTAGCTCGAGTGTGGATTACGACCAACCAGTACTTTTTCCAAGTTTGCAGGTCGCTCGAGCGAAGGAAGTCACGCTCGAGCGGCCCCTCTCATTTTGCATATCCACTTGAGCGAGGAAAGCTACGCTCGAGCGGGGACCTCATTTTCAAAAATTTTGCCTAAGTGTCCCAATGCATGTTTTGGCATCCTCATTGCATCTTAGGTATTCCTAAGCCTTACTTAAGCCATAGTAATGAGGATTAAGGGTTAGAACACACTAAGAGCAAACGACATAAGTTATGTACGATTCGAACATGTGTTTCAAGTGTGTGTTCATATGTGTGTTCATGTAGGTCACGCGTCTCAGAACAAGTGAAAGGCCGCCTTACCATCTAGTTAGGGCTACCAATCATCTGTGAGTAATTTGTAGCTCGAGCGTAGATTGAGACCAACCAATACTTTTTCCCAAGTTTGCAGATCGCTCGAGCGAAGGAAGTCTCGCTCGAGCGACCCCTCTCATTTTGCATGTCCGCTCGAGAGAGGAAAGCTACGCTCGAGCTGGGACCTCATTTTCAGAAATTTTGCCTAAGTGTCCCAATGCTTGTTTTTGCATCCTTATTGCATCTTAGGCATTCCTAAGCCTTACTTAAGCCATAGTAATGAGGATTAAGGGTTAGAACACACTAAGAGCAAACGACATAAGTTATGTACGATTCGAACGTGTGTTTCAAGTGTGTGTTCGTATGTGTGTTCATGTAGGTCACGCGTCTCAGAACAAGTGAAGAGCCGCCTTATCATCTAGTTAGGGCTACCAATCATCTGTGAGTAATAACTTTGTAAAGTTATGTTTAATGCTAAGTATTTTATGAATATTATGATACGAAGTAACTAGTTCTCTGAAATGGCATGCTATGTTTGAAATTAATGAATGGTTGTCCAAGATTCTAAAAGTTATTCGTGGCATCCTTAGCATCATATGATATGTGTCCCTTCATGGGTCATCAGGTCCCTTTATGGGTCATCAGAAATGTCTCTGTACACATGAGTCATCAGAATGCCTTCAAGGCCGTCCCTTGACGGGCCATCGGATTTGTTAACGCTAAGGGATGTACCACGTATGATTACATGCAAAATCTGAATATGGAAATGATTACGAATATGTATATGAATCTGTTTCTGCTAAGAATTTGATTTCTAACTCTGTGATGGACATCATTCATTAAATCCTTTACTCTGTTATTATTCACTGGGCTTTAGCTCACTGTTTGTATATATGTATATATAGGTGGGCATTCTGGAGATCAAGCCCGAAGGCTTTTGTCTGGAATTGTGTTTCTGTTGTCAGCCAACCATTGCGCCTCACGTAGAGGTTTCCGAAGTGTCCTGTGTTCAGTCCTGTTGATTCTGTATATGTGTGAGACTGGATTTGATTATGTTGGTTGTACTTAAGATACTGTAATGTGTGTGGGTATAATGTTTGGTTTACTATCGGATATGTATATAAAGTTTTAAATACTCTGTTTCATATAAGTCAGCACAGCTCAATAGACAACTATATTCATGTATTTGCTTCCGCTAGCCCCTTAATTTTGTTAATCTGTAAGAGGCCTTCGGTAATCTAAGGATTACTGGCCGGTTACGATGCTAAACCTATAGGGGTGGATTTGGGTCGTGACAATGATATTGTTACGTTGTCAGGATTATATTGGTTAGTACTATATGTTGTCACTTGTTTGGGTGGTTTCCTACTTTAGGAAAATGATTCCTTTTTACGTAATGTTGATTTTTATGTTGGGTACGTCGTTGTCATCACCCGTTACATCATGTGAAACAATGTAATGTTATGCATAAGCAATGCTTCTTACTTCATTTTAATATTCATAATGAAATGGACAATTTTTGCTAGTTTAAGACAGTTATATTACTGATGTTATGTGCAGACACAACTGGCTCAATGTACACTTGTTGCTAGCCTAGAATAGGCAACTAAATTCCATTGACAACATATACAGAAAAACAAAAAATGATGACGTAATTCTAAATATACGGTGATACATTCACATCAATAACACTTCAAAAATCACATTTGTGGCCCCTAATATTTTTGACATTCACTCTCACTATCGCAAATGTAAAAGACACAGTAATGACTAGTGTTGATGCACTAAGGTAGAACATTGAACATATTGAGACTTAAAAAAATGAACTTTAAACATCCGCATTAAGGGGGTTGTGTGTGGTTGGGCATTGCGGTATGAACATGTGCGTAGGGCATAATTTTGATTTTAATTTCGAACATGTGGTAATGTATGTAAAAGGGTAAGTTATTGGTCGTGGTATGTCACGTGTTTGCGAATATATGTGTTAAATGCTATTAGATTATTGATGTTAAATGCTACACAATTGGCACAAAAACAATGGGTGGTTCAATTCCAAATCTAACTTGCAAAAAGTGGACCAGCAACTGACAATATGGCGACGCGAGACAGTGATGGCACGTTGGAGTCAGTGATGGATTGCCCGCAACAAGAGCCTAACATGTAAGTGCTTATAAATTGCACCGTCATCCCGCTTCCAAATGACCACAATTTTATTTGTGCATGATAGTTGACAAAGTGATCTCTTTGTGTTATAGGTCCAAATGCGCAATGTTGGTGTGTTTCATCATGCGGCAATATGTGAACATGGTCGAAATTGACACTACAATGGACGGGTTGACCCCCGTTGTTTTCTGAACAAGAATGGTGAATACGTCCGTGAACGATCCAAGGAGAGGACTGCAATCTAGGGGACTATGATGCATCTCCAACACCCCATCTTCACCCCTCTTTCCTTCATCCCCAGCATTTAACATCTACATATTGAATGTTTATTTTTTTGTTTTAGCATTTCGAAGCCAGTTTGAATGACAGTTGCCGTTAGTACTTAGAGTTACGTAGTTTGGTGGGCTACATTTTTTGTGATTGATATTGACACTGTTAATTTTTATTTTTTATTTTGTTGGCATGCGGATAATAGAATGTGTCAGCCATTTTGTGTTGACACGGTAGGATGATTTTGCATTTTGTGAACAGTGTTCTATGAACTTCAAGTGGATATTCATGAATGATATTTGTAACCGATCATTATGTAAAAAGTGTGACATTCTGACATTCATCCGTTATTTAAATTTCCATATGGGTTCATGCATGTTACGCCACACATAAACGTTGGGTTTTTGTTTATGATATCTAACAAGGTTGAAAAATTTGGCAGTACGACTACGTAACACCAAACATATGCTGTAAAATATATATATTAGTGGCACAGTAATCGCCCTGAAGAACAACCTAAGGCCATCTTACTAGCGTGCGAGCGAACATTGTGGTCAATGCACAATAGCAAAAATGATCCCCCATATCCAGTAAACAGTACATTATGAAAATAAAACATCATACATTGCATTGTGAAATCAACACATTCAAAATAGAGTGGACTACCATGATATATTGTAATAAAAACATGCATTACGTGCGCATGTAATCACAGTGATGTAGCAAATGGCTCACCGCTATCAATGTAATATATCCATAAACCAAATGTAATTATTAAAAGTTAAGTTCTCATAGACATGTAATGATAAAATTAGTGTGTGCTATTGCAATGTCAACAAAGCAAATCATAATGTAAACTTTAAAAAAAAGGTCATTTAAATTTAACGGTGCAACGCCAAAATATAGAATGCGCCATGGCTAGATCGATTCCTTACATGTCTTCCTATTATGGTTGCCAATCTTCCCACATGGGCCATAACGAATACAGTGCACCACATCACCCCTTGATGAAATCCTCTTCTATTTCGGCCTCCCCGGCGGGCGCTTGACAACAGACAGTGCTATGAGGTAATCAGCTGATGTGAACATGGGTTTATCAACCATCGGAATGAGATAAATGGACAACGCCGGCACTGGGAAAAGCACAGCAAACCAACAAGATTTCCCAAATAAAAATTGATTCCCACGTCATAGAAAAACCACATTAACAATTGAATCCCTCCCTTCCACCGTAAATCACTCTGCACAAACCGCACAAAAAATATAAATACAAAAATGATATCTTTCCAAACCCACACACTACACATCAGCGAAAGAATCCACCCGAATCCTACAAAAGGGTAAATAGGTAAACTCTAACTATACTATATCAAACAAAAATATTCCTTACCAGCCAAATAGGACCAAATGGTTCATAAGAAAAGCCACAGGACTAAATGGATCAACGTTCCCCAGAATGGGATTTATTGATAATTTTTTCTATAAATTACTAGCCATTACATGATATTAAAGTATTTTAGATTATTAAATCATATTGAATATATATATTATATATACAAATAACATAAAATCTTACTTTTTTTTATTTTCATTCATAATTGTAAGGATTACTATAGCGGCATCTCTCTTATATTATATAAAATGGATCAACGTTCCCCAGAATGGGATTTATTGATAATTTTTTCTATAAATTACTAGCCATTACATGATATTAAAGTATTTTAGATTATTAAATCATATTGAATATATATATTATATATACAAATAACATAAAATCTTACTTTTTTTTTTATTTTCACTCATAATTGTAAGGATTACTATAGCGGCATCTCTCTTATATTATATAAATTATTTGTGTTGATAGTATTAATGTTTTTCTATAAAATTTTAAAAAAAAAATTGTAAATAGAGTCAAATTTTAATAATTTAATAATGTAACTGCAAAAAAAAAAAAAATTTGAAATTCATTTACAATTCAGGCAACTCGGGCAATTCAAGTTTAACTCGGGTTGGGCTTAGGCAGACAACCTCAGGTTACAATTTAGGCCTGAGCAGATCTTAGCACAACTTGGGTTGGACTTGGACAACCTCCCAACCCGTTTGAACCCGCCCGAGTTGCACCCCTACTATGTTTAATTTTTGAAAAAATAAAAACTAATTTAACGAAAATAAATATCAAAAAATTATTTCTACCCTTCTAAAAGATAATCTTATGTAAAATGATGTGTATTTAATTTTTTGTTCACCAGTTTAATTTTTAGATTTAAAAAAAAAATTGAAAAATAGATTCTGAAAACCACATCAAACATAACTTTCCAAAAAATTTCAACTTGTTTCATTAAAAACAATATCATTATATTTCAAATAACATATAAGTCAACCAACATAAAATAAGTTGTATGACAACTTTGCCATTCAAATAGAGCAATAATGTCTTCAATTGTCCTTATTTGGAACGAGATTCAAAATTCAGTGCCAAATGCATCATAATTGAAAGGTCTGAGACCAAAGTGACACAAATATCAAATTATAGGAATTGTTAGTGTAATTCGCCTAAAAATGAATTAAAACATATACCAATATAATTGGCCCAAATAATGTTATAAATAATTTTGCAATAAGTTTTCTACCTCATAAACTATCAGATTTTAATGGAATAAATAATTTTACTCTATTTTTATTTATCCTATGTCTTTATCATATTTTAATTGAATAAAATTTTCCTTATTTTTTTGCTCTAATTTTGTCTCATTAAATTGTGTTCCATAATTTCTTTGCTATCAGATAGTGAATGTATTGTGTGTTTTGTGTGGAAAATTGATTGTATATTCATATTTCCTTTTCATTTATGTTTGCTTCACACTGCTGATGAAGCAAAATTATTATTCTACTTTTCAATTTAACACAATGTGAAATCATTTATGTGTGCTCCACACCGTTGAAACATTTCATTAATTAAATTTGTTTTGTTAATTTGAACTACACCTTTTGGTTTTTTTTTTTTTTAATTTTTTTTTGTACTCTGGAATAAATACATCTTTATATCTATTTTTGTATCAATCGGCTATAGTGGTACCAACAGTTTATTTTTATTTATTTTTTATTTTTTAATGAATGTAGACCCCTTTTTTTTTATATTTTGCCTTAGGCCTCTGAAAACTTAAGACCAACCCTGTGGAGAGGTGGTATTAAAATTTAATTTCATGAGATTAGAGATAAAAAAGACTATTTGCTTCTCACTTTAGAAAAATAATAAAGTCACTTTTTATAAAACAAGGCTTTTATATAATTTTATAGATTTAATCTCAACAAATTGATAGTACGTAAATAAATATAATTTTGTTTTACATCTCTAATCTAATATCATCATATTAATAATCTCTTTACTCAATCTCATCATATCAATAATCATCTCACTCAAAAAAAAAGGGGGAGGGGCTATACATATAGTTTTGTTAGATAATAATATTGTACAAATATAATTTTTTTTAAAGAATTATTAATAACGAAAAATTTAAGTTGTATTTGGTTTGTACTTCAAATCATGATTCCACACTAATAATCAACCCTCTGTTTGTTTACAGTTTTTAAATAATGATTACAAATCAATTTCAAAACACATTTTGGAAAAAATATTTTAAAAAAATTTCAAAACATAATAATATTTTCTTTAATATTTTAAACAAAAAAATATTTTTGGAATTTTTTTAATTTTTAAATTAAAAAAATTATTTTTGTCAATAATTATTTTTTGAATTGAATTTTAAAAAGAGTTTGATTATGAGTTTCAAATAGAATTTTTAATAGAGTTTTAAGTTGTTTATTTGGTTATGGGTTATAAATTTTTGAATTAAGTTTTGAAAAATCTTTTCAAAACTCATAATCAAATAAATTTTCACAAATTCAACACTTATTTCAAAAATTCAACACTCAATTCAAATCATAATTCAAAATTCATAATCACACAAATTTTCTCTTTTTAAATTATAATTCTTAAACTTACAAACTCAAAAAATATAATTCTACACTCAAATCATAATTTTAAACATAAACCAAATGCTACCTTATATTTACGAGCCAGTTGGTTGGTGGTTGTTGGTTTTACGTATATGTCTCTTAAATTTATTGGTTGGTAAAGTTTAAACACGAGTTAAAGAGGATACTTCATGACATGTCTATTAAAGCCTTCAAAATATTTGATATGTTTTTTATTTGCCATCTTGAGATATTTAAAACAATATTAATGATCTATATATTGTTGGATTCCTTTTTATGTCGAGAATCGCCCATTTTGTGAAATTTTATGTATAAATTATTTATAAAAAAATTAGATTGATCAGATAATTACAACTATATAATTTTATTATATTTATTTTCAAAAAAAAAATGAGTGATAATTATTATAACTATATAATTCAACAAAATAAACTGTTTAAATTGTCAAAATAATTCGCACGAGGCCTAATAACATCCTTCAGTGCACACAATAGACTAAAGACAAACACACATTAAAATGTGACTACGATCATTGGGCCAAACCCTAAAATCTCAAGCCTCCTATTGAAAAAACTTAAAATTGTGGTTGAAAAACTTGAGGTTGTGTTTGGTTTGCCTTTGGAATCATGATTCCAAACGTAAAATTTTCAAATCACTTTTTAAAATCCATAACTAAACACAAAACTCATAACTAAACACACAATTTAAAATTCTTTTCGAAATTCTTTTGATGATATAGTGTTAAAGACAGGGACGGACGCAGGATTCTAACATCGGGGGGAAGGGGCGAGTGTATATGCAATCAAAAAATTTGTAATGAGCATGTGATATATAATATCAATTTCTACTGAAATATCACAAAAATATATAATTAGATGTTTCCATTCATTGTATATAATTATAAAACATTATCAAAATACAATTGGATATGTTCTAGTAAATCCATATTAATTTTCAAAAAAGCTACTATTTGCTTTATATATCTACTTAGGCATCTAAAGTTGTGCTCGACATTCTTTCATAATATAAAAAGTATCTATGATGGAATCTACATCAAGATCTCGAGCAATGTTTTTGTCAACATATGTTAACAAGTAGCTTGAAAGAAAATCATCCTCCATCCTATTGCGCAATCTAGTCTTTACAATTTTCATGACTGAAAATGCACGTTTTGTGGTCACCGTAGAAACTGAAGAAAATGCACCATTGACCACGAATATTTTGTACGTTCTGCGAGTTCTTTTCCAAGCTTTCACATCATTTACAGAGAGAGAGAGAGAGTAAAGTGGAGAAGGGGGGGGTTTAAACAATTAGGTTAATAAGAATTTGGGGACATTTTCAAGCGTGGAGCAAGTTACATTTGAGTAGTATTTTATTTATTTAGTTATAACCAAAAACAATAAAAAAAATTTGGGCCCTATTCAAACAAAAAAGACTTTAACATATTAACAAATAAATTTTCAATTATTTTAACATTACTAAATTTAAAATAAAAGTAATTATACTTAAAAAATAAATTATTATTATTATTATTATTATTATTTTAGTATTTATCAAAAAATAATTAATTTTTTTAATTTTAAACTAGAAAATTTTGGAAAGCCTTCATCTACAGGCATTCATGCAGTTTAGCATTTAAGCACATAACCTCATGGCAAGCATGCTAGATATGGCAACATGGAAATCACACTTATGCAAGTATGCTAAAGCGCAAAAACTTATCGAGTACTCTAAGCCAAAACAAAAACTAGTTAGAATGATGCATGATTTTAACTATACAAGATGCCTAATGCAACACATGCAACAATGCAATTAATAGGCTCGGCTACTAATATGTCATATGAATCAATTTATATATATATATATATATATATATATTCAAATAAGATGTTGAAATTGCAATTAAATTTTTTTTTGCACTATTCCAGTTAACCGGCCGGACGTCTAAGAAGATGTCCGAGTGGGCAACCGAATAGACCTAATTCGCTCTTTTCAAAATTTAAAATTCAAAAATTCCATTCAAAATACTTGTTAAAACTCTTTTCAAAACTCATAATCAAACTAATTTTCTCTTTTCAAAACTCAACTCACAATTTCACACTCAAATCATAACTCCAAAAAGAGAATTATAATTCCAAAACTAAACCAAACACAATCTAAATGTTTTAAAATTTGTATTTTCACAAAAAGTAAATAATTTTACAACTTCAATAATATGGCCAACAATCAAATCTTGTGTGCGTACAAGCCATACATAAGTATAGTCAAATTACTACTTTCTCTATTCCATTTTGCCTCCGTTTGGCAACACAGTTTGGGGTTAAAATAGCCACTACAATCCAAAATTGGCTAATTTAGCCACTAAATGACAAACACTACTTCAGACGCATGACTTACATACATTGCGGGGTAAAAGTACTAAACTACCCCTCATTCAAAATGTTGACACGAGCACAGCCTCTACACCCTCCTCCCACAGACACACACACACACACACACAATCACTTCGCACCAGTTAGGTCATCCACAGCCGCTTGTCGAAGGAGGCGATCTAAACGGCTCTACTCGGGGAAGAACCACAGCGACACTTTTGACAGGCCAACGCCACCGGAGTTCATATCGGCGGCGACTCTCATCCTCAGTCTCTCAAACACGACCGATTTTGAGGTAATTGTTGGTTTTCCCCTTTTGTTTCTGGTTTTTTTTCTTGGGTTTGTTTGCGTAATTTTGTATCCTCGAACCCGATTTGGTCGGTGTATGTTTGAAACCCATTGTTGGGATGCTTCAAAAAAATTTGGTATTTCTTTGGGTTTCATTTTCTTCATTTCGGTTTGCACAATGGGAAACCCACTGTCATATATCTCCCTCTCACTGCAAAACCGACCTCCGATGGACGCTCAGAAGTCCAAACTGGTCGTCACGGCCAATTATTGGTTCAAAACACATTTTTTTTGGACGCTTAGTTCAGGTGTTCTTCACATGACTTTTGATTTTCTGTTCAAACCTAGAATTTCTATTATGTTTCTGCAAATTTTTTCTGATTTTTTTTCAAAATATAAAAAAATTCCTAATACTGATTTTGAAATCTGGTTCTGCAATTTTTTTCTAAATTCTGGAATGTGTAATCAGATTTTTCCCGAAAAGCTAAAATAGAAAATTACACTCACCTTCGTGCCTAATCTAAAATCTGAATGGTGATATGTAAAAACTGTGAAATATATATGAATTACAGATGTTTTCTGATTTTTTAAAATCCTCAACTCTGGAAATTTTTTTCTCTTCAAATTTTTTGGGTGAAGTATGATATGTAAATTTAAATCGGTATTTAATCTGCGAATGTGTCCATGTATGTTCCATTTGTTCCGAATTTACAAACAAATTTCATGAATTATGGAATGTGTCCATAACAAAAATCTACAATGTGCCCATAAATGTGGAATGTGTCCATAACAGAAACAAAAGGGTCAGTGTTGTCTTCATAAATCTGGAATTTCAGTGTTGTGTATATTCGTTATTTGATTTCTTACCATTCTCATTACAAGAAAAAAAAAGTTAATATGAAACTGTTTACTGATTTGTGAATGGTGAATCCAATATGATTTTCATGATTTATGAACTGGATTTTCTTGAAGATTTCTGATTTTTGTGATGGAAGATAATAATCTTAAATCTGAGTAAAACCCTCTGCTTTTGTCGTCATATTTGTCCGAGAATGTCTCCACATTATTGTGCCCTGATTTTGCTTTCAACTAAACAATCGTATACTATTTCAGTTGGTAGGCTACCATGTAATCAATTTCATTAGTTATGACACAAGAATCATGTTGCTTAGGAAATGAGAAAGAGTGACATTATCCACATCGAAGGTAACATTGGGAGATGAGGGAGAACAAGTTAATTGGTTTCACATAATAAACAAAGGCATATTAGGTTGCGGTTTAAAATTAAGATTATGGCCTTCGAATTTTCTGAATTTGTTATGGATGTTCAAACAAGCTTCATGTAACTGACCTAAAATTGTGTTAATGGTAAGGATAGAATCAATATAAAAATCCTACAAGCCTCTCCTAAACCCAAATGTCCACACCACTTCCTTTCATTGCGAATGTGTCCATGTCTCATCCAAAAAATCTGTCTTCATATGTGGCTTCATTCATATATGTGAGATTTTTTTTTTTTTTTTGCATGTTCAACTTCACTTCTTATTACATTGGAAATTTCAAACTGTTATTACAGAAGATATGGAACTTCAACTACAGTACTATTATACTGTCGATTCATGAATGTAAACTTCCCATTCATAAATGAGATTGCATATGCCAGAAAGTACACCCTTTTTGTTTTCATTGACATATGTATATGAAATGTAACAAACAATTTTCATAAACGACCTTTGGCCTCATTTTACTTGAAGGTGATAATGTAAACAAGGAAAATATCCACTTCACATAATGTGAGGATTTGTACTTATTTTAGTTTAAAAATTTCAATTTACAAACACGTTGACAGTGAAACCATACTTGTGCATCAACTGCACCAGTTCATGTTTAACTTGAAATATGGATGTCATAAACTAATTACTGTTATGATTCATTGTTCATTTCGTATGTTTGTCAAACATAGCATGGCTTCGTTTACCTCTAGTGCAACTTCCAGTACATGGCCACCTCGAATGCGTGTCTGTGGACATGGCCCCTGTATTGTTAAGATTTCAAGGTCCACCAAAAATCTAGGGCGTCCCTACTTTGCATGTCCCCGCCCTGTGGTGAGTGCCTAATTCATTACCGGTCATAACTGCATGAACATTAAGAACCCATTGACTAATAGTTTCATTATTTGCACTCGTCAGTCCTGTGTCAGTTGGATTGGTTGGTGCGAAGAACCAAGGCGAGAGAGCACGGACTATGCGTCACTCAGAGACGAAATTGTCATGCAATTACGGGATGATGTCATACACATTCAATAATCCTTGCGTGTCATTAAGACCATTGTGTATGTGTTATGCATTGTCATTGTCATTTTGTTGTTGCATATGTAAGCAACGTTAGGATGTTGGTCGTATGTACAACCAAGTTACGAGGTTGTTAGTATGTTAGTAGTACGTTTTGGTATAACTATAATCTTGCTTTGCGTTCCTCCACTAGGAAAGGTTATTTGTATTAATGACTATCATACCTATGTGCATCGCGCAGTTCCATGTTTCTTTATTTATGTTACTAATGTGCAATGGTTATATGATGTTTACTTTAGCATCATATTTATCTGTTTATTGTTCATGGGCATAGATTCTTCCATAATGCAACCAATTTAAATTATGCTGCTATCGGCTTATACGTTTGTATGTAACAACTCAGAGACGAAATTGTCATGCAATTACGGGATGATGTCATACACATTCAATAATCCTTGCGTGTCATTAAGACCATTGTCTATGTGCTATGCATTGTCGTTGTCATTTTGTTGTTGCGTATGTAAGCAACATTAGGATGTTGGTAGTATGTACAACCAAGTTACGAGGTTGTTAGTATGTTGGTAGTATGTTTTAGTATGACTATAATCTTGCTTTGCGTTCCTCCACTAGGAAAGGTTATTTGTATAAATGACTATCATACCTATGTGCATCGCGCAGTTCCATGTTTCTTTATTTATGTTACTAATGTGCAATGGTTATATGATGTTTACTTTAGCATCATATTTATCTGTTTATTGTTCATGGGCATAGATTCTTCCATAATGCAACCAATTTAAATTATGCTGCTATCGGCTTATACGTTTGTATGTAACAATCACATATAGTCCTGTAACCTTTTGTAACCGTACTTTAGTAATGGCTTCCATACGTACTTCGCTGCGTACTCAATCCAAAAGCAAAGGCATTGTCACAGAGAAGTCCAGTTGTCTTGAAGAGACACAGACTCAGTTCAGCCACAAGGCCTCATGAAACAGTGACTCAATCCAAGTTTTCTTGCAACTGATTACAAATGAGATTACAAAAGGAAACCGGCCATTCCTAGTCCTATGCCAAGCTGGGTACAAGTCGTTGGCCAGGAAATTTGAGAAAAAAAAGGAAGAAAACATGGCCTCAAACAGTTGAAGAATAAATACATGAGTTTGAAAAAAGAGTGGCAAGCGTGGACAAAGTTGATGGATTCAAGCAAAGGAGTGTCAGGGATAGGGTTTGACTGTGACACTGGTATGTTTCAGGCATCTGATGAGTGGTGGGACAAGATGGAATCTGTAAGTACATGTGTTTACAATGTTTCATATTTGTCTGTTACCAGTACATTTTTAACCTTTTTAGTTAACTTTTAATTAATTATATGAAATGTAACGTCTTTCTCTGTCATATATCTCATTTTCTGCAGATAAACAAGGTGTGTGCCAAGTTCTAAAAAAAAACTTTGGAACATCGTGACTTGATGGAGACGATCTTCATGGGGGCATCAGTTACTGGTAAGCATTATTGGATCCCGGGAAAGAAACTTCCTGAAGCTGCTGATGACTCATCTGATTCTATGCATAGTTTGGGAGCCCAGCCATTTGCTGATCCGATACTCGTAGGAGTACAGGACATGGATTCAGATTCTTCACTGGAGCATGTTCCGATTGAAAAGGGGAAAAGGAGAAAGACGTCATCAACAAGTGTTTCAAAGTCGAAGAAGGCAACAAGTAGAGCGTCAGTTATTACGGAAAGCATGAACAATCTAACAGATGTGGTGCGTACGAAGAATCAGCAGGTTACGGTGAGGCACCTCACAGGCAACGAATCGTTGTACACTATTTCGGAGTGCCTGCATCGCCTGACGGCTATTTCATCCCTGATTGGTACGCCGCTATTCCATTTCGCCTTGACACTTATGGATAACGCAGATTATCGGGAGGTGATGATGTGCCAGCCTGATGACGACCACATCATATGGTGGCTTACACAAAAGCAGCTCCAGTGTACTGCGCCAGCGCCGTTTGCGAACCTGTTTGGGGATCGTCGGATGTGATGTAGCGGTGTTAGGATTGTTGAAGATGCCTGCCCTTCTCTTGCTTTTGACAAACTTTTACTTATGTTATTGTTGGCACTATATTAAAACAGGATGGTTGTGTTTGCATGTTTTTATTCCTTGTTGTTTTTTTTGTTGGTAGCTATGGTTCACAAAACTTTTAGTTAAGTTTGTCATTAACGGAATATGTATGTGTGTGCGTTTTTTGGGAAAGGAAAGTGATGCTTCTGTTTTAATTAAATGTATGGCAATGAAATGCGCATCAATGGTTTTCTTGCTAGCTTTTGTATGTCTTTATTTTGCGAGGGAAACTGTTATGTTAGTTTGACGTTATTTTTTGTGGTTGTGACCACCATGGTCCCCCTATAAACAATAACGACCAAGTTCACAATTAGTTCAATTCATATCATTATGCGTTAGTAATGACATTGGTGACGACATTACTTACATTAAAAACAAAGTAGGTATTCTGTAATTGCAAATTGTTATTACTTTTGAGTTAATGAATCACGTGCAAACTGATTGAAACAGTGCCACTCTTGTAGGTTTCGCATCAACGAAGACGTGATGAATCCTTGGGATAGAAGTAACAATGACGATTTAAGGGAAATACTTAATCAAATGGCGGTACAGCTGCAACAAGAACACAATTGGACATTTCTACAAGCACGCCAGTATGTGACAGAGTGGTACGAAAAACACATGGCTAAAACGCCATGTCGCACTTCGATATTGACCGGGCATGCATGGATATGCGAACTATATGCGGGCCATATGGGTCGATTTGAGGAAAATGTTTGCATGCCGAAAGAAGTTTTTGCTGCTTTGTGTGAGATATTAGTAAATGATTTTAGGTTACAAGTACCGCAACATCCACATGGCTTAGCTGTGGAAGAAAGCGTTGTAATGTTTATCCACGTGTTGCAAGGGATGCAAAATCGGCAAATCCAAGAACGTTTCCAACATTCGGGGGAGACTGTGTCTCGGCACGTCCATAACGTATTAACTACCATGAAAGAGTTCACTGTTGTTCATTGCCGGCCCACATACAGTTAGCATTGTATACATCTGTACGTGCGGTCTAGACGGAAATACCTACCGTTCAAGGTACTACTGAAAAACATTATTGACATATAAGTGCGAAGTGCAGTTATTTTGTTTTTATTATTAACTGGACGTGACGTATGAAAATAACCATTACTTGGTACCCGTTTAAGTAACAATACAATTAGGTTGTTTGCAAGACTGTATTGGTGCAATAGACGGAACACATGTAAGTGCATGGGTTGCGGGGCCAGATACGGCAACATATTTCGGTAAGAAATACTGTCACACGCAAAATATCATGGCCGCGTGCGATTTTGACATGTGTTTCATCTTCATTTCGTGCGGATGGGAAGGAAGTATGCATGATAGTCGCATCTTCAACGAGATACTAACAAATGACAATGTCTCATTTCCACATCCTGACGAAGGTAACACAGTGCCATGAATTCTGCATTGATGGGGCTAGAACTTTTTGCCATAACTGCATGAAAATGAAGCACAATGTTTGTTTTTGGTGTCATACATTGTTGTCCTGTCTGCAGGCAAATATTATATTGTCGATTCTGGATATCCAAACCGGATAGGTTACTTAGCACCATTCAGAGGCAGCTGTTACCACCAACAAGAATTCCGACGTATTCAACGGAACATGACGGCAAATACGCCAAGGGAATTATTTAACAAAGTTCACTCGTCGTTACGTAGTGTGGTGGAACGCACTTTCGGTGTCTGGAAAAATCGATGGGGGTTTATTCAAGACATGCCTCGGTATGACTTTGCAAATGTGCAAGTCTAGTTAGTAGGTGCGTCAATGGCATTACATAATTATATACGGCGAAACACAGGTAATCCAACAACTGTTCACCCAATCTGTAACGAGGAAGAGGCTATGGCAATAGTAAATGCCATACCAGAAGTTGAACATGACGAGGATGGTTTAATGGTTGGGGATGAGGACCCGCATATGGCATTGGTGCGCCTTCGCATACGCGACAAGTTATGTTACATGCGTAATAACGGAACGTTAGGAAATATATAATAATCAACCTAATTTTTGTAGGGTTGTAACATTGGTAACACACGTGGAACAGACTGTATTCAAATATATTATCATGTACAATATGTATGTGTTTATACGGGAATATACCCCCTTTCAGTTGGTGACGTGCCTAACTTTGAAAAATCAAAAACCACAGAAAAAAGCCTTTTCGAAAAAGAAAACAAGGTGAAACAAATAACAAAAAAAAAAAACTAATACAGAAATTATCATGTGTGACGTCAATTAAAAACATAAAAACACTAGTTGAAAACAACAAAAAACCACAACTGTTCACCCATTTTTTGTCATGTGCCATGACAATATATGATTTTTCACATCATTTTAAATAAAAATAGAAAAAGAGAAATTAGCATTTGTCACGTAATTTACAAATAAATAAAACACATGAAACCCCATTTTGAAATACAAATTAATGTATACAAAAAAAAAAAAAATTGACAAAATCGTAAATTTAAAAAAAAGAAGGACAAAAATACGGCTCATCCAAAAAATGAAAAATAAAATTTTAAAAACAGAAATGAGCATTTGCCATGTAATTTACAAATACATAAAACACATGAAACCCCATTTTTGAAATATAAATACAAATTAATGTATACAAAAAAACAAAATGACAAAAACGTAAATTTTTAAAAAAAAGAACGACCAAAATACGGCTCATCCAAACAAAAAAAAAAATTTAAAACATAAAAATAGAAATTAGCATTTGCCACATAATTACAAATAAATAAAACACATGAAAACCCATTTGTCAAATATAAAAACAAATTAATATATACAAATAAAAAAAATTTACAAAAACGTAAATTAAAAAAAAAGCGACAAAAATACGCCTCATCCAAAAAAAAAAAAAAAAACAGAAATTAGCATTTGCCACGTAATTTACAAATAAATAAAACACATGAAAATCCATTTTTGAAATATAAAAACAAATTAATGTGTACAAATAAAAAAATGACAAAATCGTAAATTAAAAAAAAATAACGACAAAAATACGCCTCATTCAAAAATATTTATAAAAAAAAACAAGAAAACATAAATTACCATTCACCACGTAATTTACAAATAAATGAAACACATGAAAACTTATTTTTGAAAAATAAAAAAAAAAGTTATTGTATACCAATAAAAATAAATAAGGCAAAAAACGTAAATTAAAGAACAAGAACTAATTAATATATAAAAAAATAAAAATGACAAAAACATAAATTTAAAAAAAAATAAAAAAATTTAAGCAAAATACGCCAAATCCAAATCCAAACCCAAAATAAAATAAAAAAAACAACAACAACAATTTCGGTCCAAACAGAGGCTGACGTGGAGGACCACTTTCATTGCCTCACAGGTAAACGTGGATGAAGAGCAGTTTGGTAATTTAACAGGAAGACACCTCACCAAAAAGCCAAAAAGTCAAAAAGCCTTTCCCAAACTAGGCTTTTTAGCTCCAGACTAAAATAGCAAAAAAAGTTAAAAAGCCAACCCACTTCTCAAACGGAGGCTTTGATAGTCTATTTTGAGAAATTTTGATAGCGTTTGATAGAATTTTAAAATTATAATTTGTGCATAGAGTTGTATTTTGAGTTTGTGAGTTTTAGAATTATGATTTGAGTGTTGAAAATTTGTTTTGTTACGAGTTTTGAAAAGAGTTTTGAATTGAGTTTGAAATTTTTGATGTGGCATATGATATGTGACTTAAAAATTTATAACTAAACACAATCCAAAATAATAAAAAAAAAAACTGAACACTATTTCGGTCAACCGGCCGGACGTTCAGGAGGATGACCGGATAGACGTGTTTTCAACCGTCGGTGTGGAATCAATTTTTGAAAGCTCTCACCAAACGACACACTCAAACCAATGGGTAGAATTAAATTTACAAAGCTTTACTAAACAGAGTTTCTTAAGAAGATAAGTAATCATTATATTTGAATTTAAATTTTAAATGATTAATTAAAATAATAATCTTCTACTCTCATTTTAAAATATATTTATAATTACTTTATAAAGGAAAATTTAAAAAAATTAAATTTAAAGTTTTAACTTTTTAAAGTAAAAATATATTTTGAGACAATAAAAAATAAAATAATAGATTAATAAAATAGAATGAAGAGCATATTTTGTAATCTCCTAAATGCATTTGATCTCTAAATATCAACATTTCTTATTTAAATGTTTATGAGTTTGTGTTCTTAGATAGAACAATTAAGAGGGAACCAATTGATGCATGCACTTATGTTTGATTGGGCGGACTAAATATAGAGGATTAGAATTTATTGGATTTGAATCCTAGGACTGTGAATCTCTCAAACTATTTGATTGGATTGGATGTATATCCCGTGTTTATTTTCTCATGAATTAGATGCCTGGAAATGACTATTTTTAGTGAATCCAATGTTTGGTTGGACAGACTGGATAAAGATAAATCATCAAAAGACTATTTTATCCCTTTTCAATTGTTTACAAAGTAATAGCAACATTAAATCTGTCTTTAAATTTAATCTTTATTTATAATTGATTAGTGGACCACAATTAATTGTTTAATTTTTTCAATGTTTCAAACAAACATTTTCCCAATAGTTATATTTTTTAATGGTCACATTCTTTGAATATAAATAAGACCATTTCCTTTTTAATTTTTGTCCAACACAAAAAAATTATTTTATTTATATTTTGATTAGTAAAAAAATAACTTTATTAATGCATAGAATGAACAAAGTATAAATACATCAATAAAGCAAAAAGAGTAAAGAGCACACGCCCAAAAATCAAAAGAACAAAAAACAAAAGTTGAAGAGATTTCAACAAAAAGCCTTCACACTCACATATTAAAAGCAACATACCAGCTATGTTTCAAGGCTTAAAAAAAAATTGAAAAAAAAAAATCCAAAAGCAACATCACACCACAAGCAGCCAGCAGTAGCAGCATCCATTAAAAAAAACAAGCATCTATGTTTTTTCAAGGCTAAAAAAAAATAATAATAATAATAAAAAATATAGACCCTGTACCCACCAACAATAGAGGAAGCAAATGATATATGATGTGGGCAAAATAAACTTTTTACGATTTAATCCCATATATGGAGGATAAGGAGTCTTGTCGGATTCCATGCTTGGCGGATTATAAAAAAAAAAAACACCGGATAAGAGACTTCCAATAGATTTCAGTCCAATCTCACACCCTAATCCTTCCAATCAAACACCTCATTGTGTGTATGCATCTAAATTAACATAATCACCAATATTTTTTTGTAACGCCCCGATATTTTAACCCATGTTATAATTACTAATCCTTTATTAATCTATAATTTCAAAGTATAAAGAAAGATTATAGAAAATTAATTAAAGGACAATAATTTCATAAGTCCAGGGTTTATTCTTCTCATAGATGTTACATTTCATTTTACAACACTAGCGATCATAATAATAATAATATATTATAGTTCAAGAAGTAAAAGAGATACAACAAAATTTCCAAAGGGTTTGCACCTTTCAAGGCTAGGGCATTGATTACACACACTTAAGCCTGGTGGCTGTAATCACATAAAACATCTAAAATAAGTTTTTGTGCTCGATCAAGATCTCCACCAATCCCTAACTGAATGGAGGCATATCATCACAATCTGAAATGTTTGTTATGATAAAAATGAGTTAATAACCAGCAGAAAATACATTTGGGGTGTGTTTGTTTGGACGAATTGGATATGGGGGGATTGGAATCCACTGAATTGTTAGTCGTGGGATACATTGTCCCCGGACTATTTAGTTAGACTGGATTTGTATCCCATGTTTGTTTAGTCATGGAATTAGATGTCAGAAAATGACTATTTGGTTGGATAAGATATGAATCTTTTGTTTGTTTGGGATATTATGGAGAAGAATAAATGTTCAAATGACTATTTTACCCTTTTCAATTATTTACTAAGTAATAGTAATATTAAACATATCTTTAATATTTTAATTATTTTTAACTAGATAAAATAAAAATTTATTTTATTTTATTTTTTACATAATTAAATAAATTTATTTATTTTAAAATGACAATGTCATAACTATGTTGGCGTGCGTGTAGCACTACCAAATAAATAAACTCAATTGTATGAATTTTTTATTTTATATCATTACACTATCAAAAATATTAATTAAATATATATAGAATTTGTGTAAATGGATTACAATCCAAATAATGTAATAATAATTAAATAATGAAATTAAATAAAACATCTATTAAAATTTAAATAATGAAATTAAATAAAATATAAACAAAATTTTAAAATAAAACATCAATAAAAATTAAATAAAATTATTTTGTTTTTAAATTGAGACATTTAAATTTTACTGAATTTTACTAAATATAATATATAATTAAATAGTAGAGGGTCAAAATAGTCATTTCACTACCTAGTCCCATATCCCCTTATCCCTTAATTTGTGTCTCACCTCCCATGAGACACAATAGTCCAATGGATTTGGGACTAATAATTCGGAGGGACTAATAATTCGGAGGGACTAATAGTTTGGTGCAAAAATTTTGAACCAAACAACGCCCTCAATCCCTCAAAACAAACACCACCTTAATAAAGTATATAAACATTTGATATAATCACATGTAACCCAAAATTTGTTACTCCAAAACTTTTATTCAAAACAAGTCCACATGAGTCTTTATATATATATATATATATATTTATATAAGAATATAAAATCCCTCCAAATAGTCGCACATTTTTCGTCTTCATACAGATGGGCTAGTGGGCATCTCAAACATTCCCTACATTTATCGTCCTCATATGATCGGGCACGTTGGCACCTAAAATTCCCCGTGCGGGTATTAAATACATCACACAACAATATCATTTCAACAAATTCATAAGCTAGTCTCATCACAAGATGTCTCACCTCAACATATTCACATAACTTCAATTTATTTCCAATTATCTCCTAAAAAACAAAACCAACAATTAAATTTTTGTAAAATTTAGGGATTTTCTTTATATTCTTTATCAATCAAAAAATCATGGGTTAAATGTTGGTTCTATCAAAGAATATTAAAAAATTACAAGATCATTGAAGCAAAACCCCTCTTTTTTTCATTAATACCCGTTAAACCAAATCATCTATCTCATCTCATTCATTTATTATAAACAATTAACACATAATCAAGTCAAAATATAAATATACAAGGTTAAATGTATTTCTACCTCAAAGTTGATGATGAAAAGAAGAAAACCCAACTTGACGCTTCAATGAAATCACGAATCAATCGGTAGAAATCTTGATGAAAACTTGTTCTTCAACTATCTTGAAGGATCTAAGGTAGATTCGTAGTAGAAATGAGAGAAATTTGGGGGTTAGGGTTTGGAAACGGGTGTTAGAGAGAGAGATAGAAGATATGAACAAGTGAAAGAAAAAGTGGATATAAGTCGACTTTTAAATTTGTTGACTCGAATAGACTACTCAAGCGGTGAATGCAATCTCTCATAAGTTTTGCAGATGTACAGTGAAGATACTGGAAGTCTTGCATCTCCGCTCAAGTGGTCACCCTGGACATAGCTAATCACACAGTTCAGCTCCTAAGGCACTTCCAGCACATCAACCTTATTTCCATATATAACCATTTAAGTAAATACTTTTATTTAACATCTTACATTTATATTTTATTTGCTTAAGCTTATAATGTAAATAAGAAAATGCCCCCCATTTAGATTCAAAGAAAAATACAAAAAAATTAAAATTTAATTAAATCAAAAAGTGATTTCCCCTAGTTTTAGTACAAAATAATTATTTGATTGAAATTTTCAAGTTTGGCGTTGAAGTAAAAGATGTTAATACTTCGTAGAAAAATTTCATAAAATAAATTTAGATTATTTAATATATAAGGAATAATTACTGTAAAAAATTATTTTCAAAATTGTAAATTTTGGAAAACTCAATTTTCACACTTAGAAAATTTTTAAGTCAAATCAAATTTTCGACAGTAAACATTTTTAATACAACCTCTGCTATACGAAAAGGAATAAGGGTCGGGTTTCGACCCAAGTCGTTACATTTTCTTTAGTATCATCACATTATTTAACTATTTAGAAATTGTTTTTCAAAAAAATACAAACAACTATAGAAGTTAATAACAAAAATATACAAACATATGAAATATATGTTAATAGCAATTAAATAACAAGTGCTATCTAATAGTGAAAGCATACAAAATGAACTCAACTCTTTGAATGGAAGTTTCTAATGCCATCCAAAGATTTGAAATCAACAGTAGGAGCTACTTACTAACATTATGTTTGGTTTTATTTTTAAAAATTATTTTTTGATATTTTTTTTAAACTAAAAATTAGACTGTTAAAAAAATAAAAAATACATAACTTTTAACATAAATTACACCGATTTCCCGAAGATTTAGATAAAATCTAAGTAGCTTCACAGCTTAGGCACAACCACACTTACTTTCCATTTTAGTAAGACTAAATAGACTAAAATTAATACAAATAGTATGATAATATAAGGATAAAAAAAAAAATAGTGTAAAAGATTTGACATTACGATTTTTTCATTTATGTGATTGATGATTTTTTTTTTGGATAAATATTTATGTGATTGATGAGTTATTAATAAGAAGAGAGTTAATTGTTATGTAAATTAAAAGCTTGAAGATAATTTTAAAATAGTTTTATTTTTTTGGAGATAAACATCCTTTTCATTATTTTATTTTATCAAACTAATTTATATTTATAAATGGAAAATTATAATATATACTCTTATAAAAATGATATACCATATGCATCCTTAATTATGTTATTTTTTTCATTAATTATGACTAATTTTTTTCTTTAATTATGATATTATTTTAATTATGACTTATGAATTTTTTAGTTATGTGAGGATTTTTTTTTTTTTGATAAATATTTATGTGATTGATGAGTTATTAATAAGAAGAGAGTTAATTATTATGTAAATTAAAAGCTTGAAGATAATTTTAACATATGAGAGGGTAATTTTTGGGAAAATTGGGCCGAGCTGCGAGTTGGGCGTTGAGGCCCAAAACGCGGAGGACTAGGTAAAAAGGCCGTAATGAATACTCCGGCCCAGGAGAGCAATGTTACTCCGGCCTTGGGGAGACAAAGTTACTTCGGCTCACAAATGATGAAGTTACTTCGGCTAAAGGAATGGCAAAGCTGCTTCGGTTTTGACAACTTGAAGTTAGGCCGGTTTCGGAATTAGTCCGGTCGTGACTTACAATGGTTAGGTCGGTCAGAACTTATTACTTGGAAGTTTGATCTAAGCACATCAAGGTTGAACAGGGCAGCCGAAGTAAGGAGTTAGAGGAGAAGACCGAGCTAAGAATAGTTCGGCCCTCTGTGGCTCGGTATAGCCAATTTTACTTCGGTCAAATGGAAGTTCGGCCATAAAGAAAACCATCCCACTTGGTTTAAGCAGTGGGGGAGGGTGTAAAAGGATAAGCATTATCCTTAGGAGAATGAATCCTAGGAGGACTCTGCATGGAGAAATACAAGTCCTAATAGGATTGTGCCACGGGAAACTTATAAAAGCTCACAAGCATCACCTTGGAGGAGGTAATTGAACACAACCTTTTTGAGAACATAAAACTTTGTCTATTTGTCAAGCTTACTGACTTAGGCATCGGAGAGGTTTCCGGCACACACCCGCCGGCTAGCTCACGTTTGTGTTTTCAGGTGATAAAGCGACGTCGTACGGAGGAGCGTGGACTTGGTCAACAGGATTATACGAGGAGAATTATTTCCTCCCCGTACAACATAATTTTATTTTTTTGGAGATAAACATCCTTTTCATTATTTTATTTTATCAAACTAATTTATATTTGTAAATGGAAAATTATAATATATACTCTTATAAAAATGATATACCATATGCATCCTTAATTATGTTATTTTTTTCATTAATTATGACTAATTTTTTTCTTTAGTTATGATATTATTTTAATTATGAGTTATGAATTTTTTAGTTATGTCTTATATATTGTGTTTAATTATGAATTTTTTTAATTATGACTCAAAAAATTAAAATTATACTATTTTTTTAATTATAAAATGTATATAACGTACACCTCATCTTTTCCAAAAAAGGGAATTTGATAGCAAAACCAAACCAAAGTTAGTTGGGCCCGGTTCATAATGACTAAGCCGGGTCGGGAGGCACTCGGGCCGACTCAAAACCGACCCACCAATCAAACCACTACTGTAGAGAAGGCTAAGATGCAAAATGCGGGCAGGCCCACATTGCCTCAATACACGTGTCCCAACACCGTTCGCTTTAATCACAAAGAAATCTAAAAATTTTTTTGAGTAATGCTAGAGACCCCAAATATTCTATCAAAAGTTTTACCAAATGTTTCACATGGGTGTGGGACCCACACAATGTGGGTCTCATGTGGGTCCCACACCCATGTGAGACATTTAGTAAAACTTTTAGTAGAATTTTTGAGGCCTCTAGCATTTTTAATACTTTTTTTGTCCCTCTACCTTTCTCTCTCTCTTCCGTCACAAACTTTTATAATTTTTTAATTATTTTAGTCAAATAAATAAATTAATAAGATAAAATATCACTTTTGAATTATAATCATTTCATTTTTCTCTTATAAAAGTTAAAAAAATCAAAAAAATCTATCTCAAACGAAACTTTTTAACTCCAGAATAAAATACCTAAAAAGGCAACCTATATTTCAAACGAATCGTGATTGATTCAGGCAGTCATGTTGTATACCATTTATATAGTGGTTGATAGATAAAGTGAGATTTATAATTTTATATTGAGAGGTGTTTTAGCAACATACTAAAAAAAAAAAAAGGTTAAAAATCAACTTTTAATCTATTTTGGGTTGCATCAAACAGTAAAAAAAGTTAACTTTTAACTATCTTTCCAAAACGCCATGAATGATTAGGGAGTATAATAATTTGTGATTGATAACGGATAAAATCATATAGTACCACTAGATCAATCAATAATTTTTCCAAACTAAGAGCATGTCTCATCATTCACATTTTCTTTTATGAAATTTGAATTTGATTAAAAAGTATTCAAAAATTATCTCTACTTTTTTTATTAAATGTTTATCAAATTAAGGGAGAGTATTTTTTTTCATCAAATTAAGAACTTATTAAATCCCTCATCAAATTTGAATTTGATGAAAATTAAAAAAGATGAAATATTGAAAATGATTTTTTAATTTAAATTTGATGAAAAATAAAATTTGGGACAAGAAAGTAAGGTTGCGTTTGGTAGAGCTTTCTGAATATGATTTGAGAGTAAGAGTTGTATTTTGAGTTTGTGAGTTTTGAAATTATGTTTTGAGTGTAAAAAATTTGTTTGGTTATAGTTTTTGAATAGAGTGTTGAATTGGGTTTTGAATTGTATGTGGAATTGAGTTTTATATCAAATTTTGATAAAAATTTAATGAAAAAATTGAAAATAATTTATATCAAATCAATTTTTTTTTTTAATTCAAATTAAATGAGAAATTCGATGGATGATTGGAGATGATGCTGTAAAAAAAGAAAAAAGAATAAGATAAGAGATGGTCTAACACATCGGGATTGTTTGGAAAATGTTAGATTAGTATACATTTTTTATTTTTTATGAAAAATATAAAATGTGAATTAAAATCAAAATAATATAACATGATCAAAATAAAAAATAATGTGATTGAAGTAAGATAATTGTGATATAACATAGCCTTCGTTTGATATGTTAGGTTTTTAGTCCTTTGGCTATTTTAATTATAAAAAGATAAAATAAGTTTTTTATCTCAATAATATAAAACATCACATTCAAACTATAATCATTTTATTTTTTCTTTCACAGAAGTCAAAAAAAATAAAAAAATCAATCCCAATTCTAAACAATTTTTTTTAACTCAGACTAAAATAGTCAAAAAATAAAAAAAAATTAAAAAGCCAACCCACATCCTAAATCAATCCATAACAAAAATGATAGAGATTTCAAAAATTCTACCAAATGTCTTATACGGGTGTGGGACCTACATGAGACCCACAATATATAGATCCCACACCCATATAAAATATTTAATAAAATTTTTGAAACTTCTAGCATTACTCAACCCATAGGCCCATTTGTTTTGGGGTGTAAAGGATGAAGTGAGATTAGGATGAAGGTGGGACCATTTAATGTTGTGTTTATTTGTAGAGTTGAGAAATGAATTAGGATGGTGGAGGAGATTAAGATGGAGGTTGGAAGGGAGATTGGGATGGAGGAGGTGGAGGTGGTGTTAGAAAAATAGTGAGGGGATTAGAATTTATTTATTTATTTTTTACATATTGGGAATTTTTTTTTGAACATTAATATTTAATTTTTTATATTTTTTTATTATTTTATATAACAATAATTTAATAATTTCTACACTAACAACTCTCATTAAAAAAGACACAATTTTATTTAATTCCATCATTATCAATTATCTCACTATTAATCTACTCACTGTGTGTAACAACCCCCATACTGGTTACTGATTAATGACTGATTGATTACCGATAATCACCGATTACTGCTAAACGGAACTGATGATGACTGGAGGTGGAGGTGGAGGTGATATTAGAAAAATAGTAAGGAGATTATAAATTTTTTTATTTTTTACATATTAGAAATTTTTTTTGAACATTAATATTTATTTTATTATTTTATATAAAAATAATTTAATAATTTCTACACTAATAACTCTCATAAAACAAATACAATTATACTTAATTTCATCATTATCAATCATCCCACTACTAATTCCTTCACCATGAACTCGCTCAATTATCTTCTATACTATTATAAAGTGAACAGGAACTTTGGTGTCCTGAAACTTTACTCTCCTCATGCCATGTGGCAGTATTTTTTATTTTTTAAAAAAAAGTTAAACAAAGAGATGGGCAAGGCTTGCTTTACTCTCCTCATGCCATGATGCCATGTGGCAGTATTTTTTATTTTTTAAAAAAAAGTTAAACAAAGAGATGGGCAAGGCTTGCTTTACTCTCCTTATGCCATGTGGCAGTATTTTTTATTTTTTAAAAAAAAATTAAACAAAGAGATGAGCAAGGCTTAAACCCATGACCATGAGTTTAAGTACGAGGACTCATACTACTTAAACTAAGTACACATTACAATATTAATTTCATTATTATTTTTTTTATTCCTACTTATTTAAATTGCACACACATCGTGTGTGCCACCCACTAGTACTTCCACAAACAAACGGCCATAATGTGTGGAATATTTTGGCACATGCCAAGCTTGTAATAGTCTCGTAATTTCAACCCATCTTCAGGGTCAATCTGCAGTGAACAGTAGTGTCAACGGACGCCAAAAGGAATTCAAATGCAGCCAAATAATTCTAGAGAGAGAAACAGAGAGAGAGGAAAGAAGCAGCAGCTCATCAGATAGAGAGAGAATCTCTTAATAAATTTTCTTTTTTAGTATTTTTTTGTGGGGGTTGTTGTTTAAACTGGTCTCTCCAATTCTCTCCAATCATGAGTTAATGTATGTGTGTGGGGGTTTGTGTATTATTCATCGTCATCATCATCTTCTCCCTCTAAATAATTTAAGTGTTTTCTCTCTCTAGTCTCCCGGCGGGAGAGAAGGAAGTGGATGAGTAGAAGAAAGTCATTTCTCTGCTTCTACGAAACCAATCCCCTTTTGAATCTTCACAGAATATCCCACTTTCATTCTACTCTTCTTCTCTCTCTCTTCAAAACCCTTTTTCTTCAACTACAATCCCGGCTTGTCCTTTCTTTTTATGTTTCTCTCTCTACTTTGTTCAAAGTAAGCAATCATCATATGTTCAGGTACTCCTCTCTCTGATTATGAAATTCCATGACAATCAAGTAGTTGGGTTTTTTCTTTTTGTGCCTGATTTTAGTTCATGAAGTTTTGATTTGTATCTTAACTCAACTTGTTTATGAAAGGGGTGTCTGGTGATGAAATTTAAGGGATTTACTTGTTTCTCACTTTAATTTTATGTGCTGTTTGTGTTCTCTCTGCAAATTGAACTATTTGTGGTCAAAATTTAATTTTTATGAGTTTGTTCATTGTAATTTTGTTTTATTTTTTGTTGGCAGTATATATGAAGTGATTCATAATTTTGAGTTTGAGACATTGTTGATCAGGGACCCAGTGATGTCCACAGATTAATACTAGTTGGTAAATTAAATTGGAAAATTAGATAATGAACCTGGTTTGAGTCTGAGCTTGAATAGCTTAATTTTTACCTATGCTAAAAGAAAACTAGAGAAGATGTAGGTTTTTATTTTTATTTTTATTTTTATTTTTATAGCTGATTAAATTGATGGCTATGTGGGCCTTTGTTTAGCATTACTTTTGTCAGGATTGACCATACAATGAATGATTGATAGTAGATGATTCATTGTTAACCAATAGTAGGATAATAGAAAAAAGATCATGGGAGCAAAACTACGGTGTTTCACAGAGAAACTGATCATATGAACATAAATTTGTGAAACTTCATCACATGATAATTGGCCAATGTGTTTGTGCTGTTTGATTGTCCTCCGTTTTGCCATAATGTAGACATAATAAAGAACTGCTATATTTGCACACCTCTAGCGATGAAATTACTCTTAAGGAATTTTAATTTAGTGATTTTTGTATTCTTTGCACTATTATTTTTTTTTTCTTATAAAAATATTGCACAATTATTTATATATGCTTTGATCTTGCAATTTTTGGTGTTAATATGCTGTAAATTAATCAGTAATGCTAATTTTTGAACCTAAAGAGTGAAAAAGGAAAACACAAAAGAAGAAGTCTTGGGTATAAGCATTTGTTATTGATACTATATAAAATAAAACAATGAAACTGCTGTATAATTTTTTATAGGGTTAAATTACTCTTTTCATCTTCCAACTTTCGCACCAATTTTTTACTTTGGTTCCTCATCATCTAAGTGCAACTATTATGACCTCAAACTTCAATCCAAGCTTCAAAATGGCCCTTCCATCAACCCACTTATTAAAATTTGTGTGAAAGTTGAAATATGAGGGACCTAATTGGAATTTGAGTGAAAGTGAGTGTAACAAGTATGATTTAACCTATAGTTTTTTGCTTTATTGCTTCCCTCACATAACCACTATGTTTCCAAAATTTTTAAGGTGAGTGACAGGAGGACCATATTGAAACGTGAGTGGAGTTCGAGGACTTAATTGTTGCACTTAGAAGATGATGTACTAAAGTGAAATTTGGGTGAGGGCTTAATTGTTGCAAGTGGAAGATAATGGACTAAAGCGAAATTTGGTTGATGACTTAATTGTTGGCCAAAATGAAATTTAGGTGAAAGTTGAGGGCCAAAAATGCATTTTCCTCTTTATTATTATCATTTTTTAAGTTTATTTATTATTTTTTATAACATGCTTGTTTAGGATGTTAATACTTTCGTCCCTCAACATGGGTCTTGTTCATATTCTTCATTATGTGCACCGCCTCCTCTTGACTAGAGCATTTTCCTTTCGTGTATGAGCAAAATTTGATTAAAGCATTTTACCACATTTATTTTATTTCATAGCAATTTCTACATAATCCTTTATGTTTTTAGTATGTATGTCTTTTTTAGGACCCTTCACATGATTAGTAGAGTTAAAGATCTTTTAATAGTCTCATTTTTTTCATTTTTTTTGCTGATCTTGTGTAGCAGAAAGTGACTAAATGGATCAACATTTAAAGGATCTCATTTCAGGTAATTTTTTAGCAATGATTGAAATTTCATCACAGTGTATTGTTTTAATTAGCTTGGAAAGGGAAACGTTTCGAAAACATAAGAGAAATGATAATGGAATTCAGAAACATCTGGAAAGTTTGAAAACAAAAGCTAAAGCCTACATGAATATTTATACATTCTCAATAATAAAATAATCGGCAAAATTATAAATACACTCCCCATGGTTCATGAAAGTATGGATTCCCCTAGCTGATTATGAAAGTTTCATTTCAGTGTATATGCTGTTCCATTCACAGAAGGCTTTTACAAAATTATAAAAACAAAAACAAAACTACGATACTAGCAATAAACCAAAGATCAAAAAGGGGTTTAAAGGGTTAGCTGTGAAAGGGGATTCTCCATCGTAAGTAAAATACAAGAAATGTAAGATTCTAGTAGTCTTAGGGATGAAAAAAGAAAAAAAAAAAAAAATGTAAATGTGAAAGGAAGTAACAGTGACAATCTTTACTAAAAAAGGTACTTATAGTGATAAAGAAAGAGAATAAGTGATTTCAAAATGCTTGTTTTATGTTATACTCTATACCTTTCCTTTTCTCCTTTCTGCATTCTTATATTCTCCAATAAATTTAAAATTTTTCTTTGTTTTCTCTCTCTCTCTCTCAATAGCAAAAAGAGACAATAGAAATGGTTATTGTTGGATATTTTAATAGGTATTAAAATAACTCATTGTTTTAGTTTATTTTGTAGTGTTTCGGTGAGTTTCGATGCATTTTTTTGAAACATTAAATTTTAGTGTGCCATTAATGCTTTGTGACGGTTTACTAGGAAATGGAAACCTTTCAGCCATTTCGATGGAAACAATTTTTTGTTTTTTGTTCAGTAGACCCTCAATCCCTTTTTCTCTTCAACTGATTAACGGTTATATACAGACATGAAGCATACGTTATACATGTTTTTGTACATATTTTGCATATCTCTCGATCAGCTGTAACTTTCTTGTAGGTGGTCCACCTAAAATTCCATCAGGGGATGCTTCTAGAAAACTGGGAAGTGCATGGGGGATCCCACAAGGAACTGATGCGTATCATACATCGAGTGATGCTAGCTTGTTTTCTAGCTCATTGCCTGTCCTTCCGCATGAGAAGTGTATGTTTGGCTTATTTTTTAATGTATAAATTTCTCTTATTTGCAATGGTTTCTGACATCAACCCCCCCCCCCCCCTTTGGGGTAAACCTGCAGTTTTTACTGACTCAGAACATTGTGGTCAATCTGTTGATGATGGCTTCCCTACCTTAAAGAAACTTCATCAAGAAGATGACAGTAAGGATCCACTTGAAGATGTTGAACCAAGTGCCATTGGAACGTTACTTCCTGGCGATGAAAATGAGCTTTTAGCAGGCATAATGGATGATTTTGATTTGAGTGGGTTGCCTACTCAATTGGAGGATTTGGAAGATGATGATTTCTTTGGTAGTGGAGGGGGGATGGAATTGGATTTTGATTCCCAAGAGAGCTTAAACATTGCTATGTCAAAGTTAAGCATGTCTGATGGTGTTTCTGTGAATGGGATTGGTCATTATGGTCTTCCAAATGGTGTGGCTACAGTTGCTGGAGAACATCCATATGGAGAACATCCTTCAAGGACATTATTTGTCAGGAATATCAATAGTAATGTTGAGGACTCTGAGTTGGTATCTCTCTTCGAGGTATTTCACATTAGCCAGAACACTTCTTATTGAATCTTCTAGGCATCTCTCTTGTCTGTGCTTCACTTCTGCTAGTAACATACTTGATGAGAATTTTATATGCTTGCTAATAATAGTATTTTAGTTTCTTCATATATTAGTTTATCACATAAAAAATCAGGCACGCTGTGATAAATCATTTCTCTTGAAATTCAAAATGAGTCATCCCCTCATTTTGATATATGGAATACGTTTTAGGTTTACAAGGATAATACTTTGATAAAACATTCCTGTTGATTTAATGATTTGACTGCTTATTGTCCTTTTAATTCCTAACTGACTATTTGTATCATACAAATTGATTATAACTGAACAAGTTTCCAATTTAGATCATAACCATGCAAAAGAAATACTGAAAATATTTTGTAAAATGGTCCAACTTATGTACATCTATATTTTACTCATGATTTATTTCTGTTTTCTGTCTTTGTAAAAATTAATTTTTATTGTCTAACTTGAACAGTATGGGATTGACTTTCATTCACTTGGTTTGTGTGCTCTGTTTTAGTTATGTGTCATTTATAACTGAAAGAATATTGATTTATTCCAAATTTTCTTAACTAGCAAATGTGAGTTTTATTCTTCTTCAAACATCTTAAACAATTAGATGATCCAAGTATCTAAAGAGTGTACGAGTGTCAGAGTCAGACACATCCCACTCATTTATGTGTGTCATATTCGGTGGACATGGATACCTTGGGGGGAAATAGAAGAGTCCATGTCATATAGATTGAGTTTTATTCTTCTTCAAACATCTTAAACAATTAGATTATCTATCTATCTAAATAGTGTACAAGTGTCAGAGTCAGACACATCCCACCCATTTATCTTTGTCATATGCAGTGGACATGGATACCTTGGGGAGAAATAGAAGAGTCCATGTCACAGATTGAAATAATAGGTTTGCCTTGTACTTTTAATAATTAGGATTCCATGTGTCAGTAGTCAATACTTCCAATTATTTTCCTTTTTTCTTTTTTGAAAAACCTGATCCTTCAGGATACAATCATTTTTGTTGTGATTGACCAGAAACTCTACAACCTTCTATTATTTGATGTGAGCTAATGAAGATTTTGATCAGGGTTTTTCCGTGTTCTTTCCTGTTACAGTCTTTCATTTATTCTTCTGTACAAAATAGTTTTCTTTCTCTATTTCATTAGCATTAAACCAAAAGCTAACTGACCATGAAACTTATCTTCTCTTGTAGCAATATGGGGATATCAGAAATCTATATACTGCATGCAAGCATCGGGGCTTCGTGATGATATCTTACTATGATATCCGAGCAGCTCGAACTGCAATGCGTGCATTACAAAATAAGCCCTTAAGACGAAGAAAACTTGATATTCATTTTTCAATTCCTAAGGTTTGAATTAAGTCTTCTGCTCTTATATGTAATTTGAGGTTTTTTATTACATTAACATCTACATCTACATCTACATCTATGTCTACGTCTACGTCTACGTCTACGTCTATGTCAACTGTTTTATTCCTCACTGCTTTCCAGGATAACCCATCAGAAAAGGATATTAACCAAGGAACTCTTGTCGTGTTCAATTTGGATGCATCAGTATCAAATGATGACCTTCGTCAAATATTTGGTACTTATGGGGAGGTCAAAGAGGTATAGTCTTGCTTTCTCTAAATTCTTCTTCCCCTGTCCCCAAAGTCAATCCTGTGTGTATACCTCTCTGGCTTTTTCAATAACCTATGTGAGTTGTGGACTTCTGGTTACAAATTGCAGATCAGGGAAACACCACACAAGCGACATCACAAGTTCATTGAATTTTATGATGTTAGAGCTGCAGAGGCAGCTCTCAAAGCTTTAAATAGGAGTGACATAGCTGGGAAACGCATAAAGCTTGAACCTAGCCGACCTGGTGGAGCCCGTCGAAAGTATGTATTGATATATTCTTCTTCTATTTGTATCATGGCTGTTCAATTGTGGCACTCTTGTTGGCATGCAGTTTTTATTTTATTTTTTATTTTTTTATTGCAGGTTACATAGTTATTCTTTTACCAGCTAAATATTTTAGCGAACAGTTTTCATTTTTAGTGTAACTGCTGTCTTCTACTCATTGAATCTTTGGAGAATGTATTTTGCTTTTACTGAACATTCTATAGTGCTGGATCATGTTTTCTTTCACTTTTTATGTTCTATATAATGGATTTCTTAAAAGTAATTCTTTAAATGAATAGAGAAATGAAATGAATTGCTTGTACCTTCTATGTTCAGCTTGATGCAGCAATTGACCCAGGAACTGGAACAGGATGAAGCTCGAAGTTTTCGACATCCAGTAGGCTCACCAGTAAACAACTCTCCTCCAGGTAAACATCACTTGATATTTTACATTTGTGTGAGAGCATGACTGTATGGGTCATTCAGATTTATTGCATCTATCTTATTGAATGAGCTCATGCTTCTGTCTTTGTCATCAATGGATTTTCTAGAAAGTTAAGTAAGTGGAACATTTATGACAGGCAACTGGCCACATTTCGGCAGCCCAGTTGAACACAATCCTTTGCAAGGTTTTAGTCAATCACCAGTCTTGGGACCACTCAGTCCGATCAAGAGCAACCATATGCCAGGTTTAGCCTCTATTCTATCACCCCATGTTTCAAACCCTGCAAAGATCGCACCAATTGGTAAGGATCAGGGAAGGATTAGCCATGTGAGTCAGGTAATCGGCAATGTCAATTCAACACAAGGAGTGGGCTATCAGCTTTCTCATTCCTTTCCCGAGCAAAAATTAAGTGCAAGTCCTGGACCGATGTCTTCTTTTGGTGAATCAAATTCTAATTCTTCTGGAATTGGAACTCTGTCTGGTCCTCAGTTTCTTTGGGGAAATCCTACTCCTTACTCAGAGCACACCAGTTCTTCTGCCTGGCCAACATCATCAGTGGGTAATCCATTTGCACCGAGTACACAGGGACAAGGTTACCCATACTCCAATCAGCATGGCTCGTTCCTTGGTTCGCATCACCTCCATCATGTGGGATCTGCTCCATCGGGTGTTCCCCTTGATAGGCATTTTGGATACTTCCCAGAGTCACCGGAGACATCATTTATGAACCATGTTGCATTTGGGGGTATGGGTTTAAATCGCAAAACTGCAAGTTATGTGATGAATATGGGTGCTCGTCCAGCGATGAGTGTCGGTGTTGCTCTCCCGGGAAACATGTCCGAAAGTGGTTCACCCAGTTCAAGAATGATGTCATTGCCAAGGAATGGTCCTTTGTTTTTCGGCAATGGTACACTTCAAGGAATTGGAGTGACCATCAATGAGGGATTGCTTGAACGTGGTCGAAGTAGGAGAGTAGAGTACAGTGTCAACCAGATAGATAGCAAGAAGCAGTATCAGCTTGATTTGGATAAGATCAAGAGTGGTGAAGATACCAGGACTACTTTAATGATAAAAAACATCCCCAATAAGTAAGAAAAATCTATTTTTATTGTTTGTTATAATTGTCATTATTATTATTTGTTATAACTGTGTATCCTGTGAATGATTTCAATTTAGGTTGCCGATTTTGTTGGTGGTTTATGCTTCTTTTGTCTTTCCTTTAGGTACACTTCAAAGATGTTGCTGGCAGCTATTGATGAAAATCATGGGGGTACTTATGACTTTCTCTATTTGCCGATTGATTTTAAGGTAATTCTATTGGGGATGTTGGATGCATTGTTTGATAATTCCTACTTCAATCGAGAACTAATTTGTCTGTGCTCTGGTTGCAGAATAAATGCAATGTGGGTTACGCTTTCATAAATATGGTGTTTCCATCACACATTATCCCCTTCTATGAGGTTTATTTCTCTATCCTTCCTTGTAATCTTGGAAATTATCAATGCACTCAGTCTATTGATTGATTTACTTATATATTTAAATAAGTTACCCATGGTAAAACTGGCATTCACGGTCTGAACCTGGGGAGAAATCTTTCTTCATAAATACGAGATATTTGTTACTGATCTAAAAAAGACCTTATACCTAACCGGTTACCTTTGGAAAGGCTCTAAAACAGGCCTATAGGTTTGCCTTTATGATAGAAGAAGTATAATTAGATAGAAGTATATAGAGAGTAAGCTCTTTTTTTTTTTTTTTTCTTTTTTAAAATTTTTATTTATAAATTTGAAAATAAGAGAGTAAGCTAATGGTCTGTAAGTCTTTTAAAGTGTTGGAAATACTTATCCATATAAGTTGTGCAGGCATTCAATGGTAAGAAGTGGGAAAAGTTTAACAGTGAAAAAGTTGCTTCCTTGGCATATGCACGAATTCAAGGCAAGGCAGCCCTTGTCACACACTTTCAGAATTCTAGCTTAATGAATGAAGATAAGCGGTGCCGGCCAATTCTATTCCAATCAGAGGGCCAAGAGACTGTTGATCAGGTAATTAAGTTGTTTGCTTCCCATTCCTTTGTTATCATGACACCCTATAGCTTCACCATTCTCAGTTTTTACCTGGTCCACTTTAATCAGTATGTCTTTCTTGTTCCATACGTGTCATGTTTCTTCTACTTTTTTTTTATCATTGCCTTTTTGAACTTTTGTGTTTGGAAGCAAGTTCTTTGGTAAAATGACCTCTGATGTCCATTTCATTGGCTTTTTATGTGGAAAACAATTCCACTTTCCTCTTTAATGTTTTTTTTTTCTTGATTTTCTTTCTTTCTTTTTCGTTCTGAACACTAACTAAATCAAATCATTTGCTGACATACTACTGTGGGGCATTTTTGGATTATTCAGGAACCATTTCTGTCCAGCAACTTGAACATCTGTATTCGGCAGCCAGATGGGTCCTACATTGGGGATTCACTAGAGAGCCCAAAGGGTAATATGGATGATGAGATGTAAGAGAACAAATAAGCATGACCTTAATTGATGGCTACGAGTGCTAACAAAGTGCATAGTTGCTTTAGTGTGTATAAACTTACTAGAGAGGAACTGGGGTGTGCGTGCATATGATTGCTTGTATTATAGGCAGCGTCCGCTTTTTGGGTGGTGGATATGGATATTACAAGTATTTCACAATAGAGCTGTGAACGGAAGAGAGAGACAAAGGAGCATTTTGTTTTAAGTAGAGCAACAAATGGATATAATTTAACTAGAGGGGAGAAGAATAAGGTTTAGCGTATTGCTGATAGGCGAAGAAGTTTTATCCGCTGCCAATTGTGATGCGCTCACCGCTTTGTTTATGAAATTCTCTCCTTTTTTCTTTTTAATTTTTTTAAATTGTTTTTAGGGGTGTATGATTATGTGAAAATATGAGTACATGGTTATTGGGGTAAATATGCAAGGGAGTTGAGAATATATATATAGAGCGAGAGTTGGGGCTGTTTTCAGAAGTGTATAGAATGGAAGACAAACAGACCCCCCTGGTCCTTTCACTACTTGTGCAGTGTTGTTGTTGTTGACTTCTTGTTATGTACCTAAAGAAAATTGTGCAACTCTATTTGATATGTCGTTGTACAGATGTTTAAGCATCAACTCAATCTCTCTCTCTCTCTCTCTCTCTCTCTCTGTTCCTGCATCTTTCAGTTTGATTGATCTGCTAAACAATTCTGCTTTGTGGAGTTTTACTCAGGCCTGTTCGGGGATTTATTTTTTTAGCCAATTAGTTAAAAAGTTATTAAATTAGTCAAAAAGTCAACAATTCATACCAAAAAGTCAAAGATTCTCTTTTCTCTCTATTTTTTGCACATCTTTTCGTAATTAGTCAAAAAGTCATCTCAAACATACAAGTTTTTTTTACCTATCTTTTTAATCAAATAGTCAAAAAGTTACTAAATTAGTATGTTCCCAAACGAGGCCTCAAGAATTACTTTAGCCATTATGGGATTGTTTAAGATGGTCCAAATAAGTGTATTTATTTGGGTCATATTACTTCTCTATTTATTTTACATATTTTTTTCATAAAAAATCAAAAAGCGTACTAAATAAGCAAATTCTAAACAATCCCTATCATTAATATTAAAAAAAAAAAAACATGTGGCAGAGCAGACCCCATGTATTAAAAGACACATGACTATTTTTATAAAAAAATTAAATAATCAACTAAAATATCATATTTCCACACGGTTACAGATTTACACCATGGTCCAATTGATCTGTTTGAATCATTACATTTGAAGAGGATGAGCAATTAATGGATTTTCTTTTCTTTTCGTTTATAATTTTTTTATAAAGGTTTTTACATATATGATATGATATGTATATATAAGTATATAGAGTAAGTGGGCATTAAATAATTTGATTATTTAAAAGTGGATAAATAAGTAAAAGTAATTCGGCCATTTTTCATTAAAGAAAAAGGGTAAATTGTAATGGTGTGGGTCATTTTGTTATGCATTTCTAAATTAATAGATATTGATGTAATAATATTAAATTTGTAGATTAATTGTAATTTTTTCATTTCTCGTGGGAGGTAAGTGTAATTTGCCTAATTATATTTTGTGCATTGCAAAACTAATTAGTGTCATCAAAATTTTGTGAAGGCCATTTTTAACCATGTGTAGTTCAACTGCATCCTCTAATATAATTTTTTCATTACTCGTGGGAGGTAAGTGTAATTTGCCTAATTATATTTTGTGCATTGCAAAACTAATTAGTGTCATCAAAATTTTGTGAAGGCCATTTTTAACCATGCATAGTACAACTGCATCCTCTAATCAACATTTAAATTAGGGATACTTTCCTAGAAGAGAGAGATGGAAAAAAAAGAAAAAGAAAAAAAGAAAAGAGAATAGGACAAAGAAAGCCACATCAATAATTGATAAAACTCAAACTTAAAGATCACATATGATAAGAGAGTACTTTATTCAATAAAATAACCCTTAATTTTAACATTTTGATTGTTATGAATTTACATCAGACGCGTTCACTATTTTGAAATATAACTATAAGTCTAACTCATTTTGATTTGATTAATGCTAGCCTTTACCACAATCGAGCGAGTCCAATTTTATTTACATATTTGACAAAATGTGTAAATAAAATACATATTTTGATTGATTAAAAATTATAGAATTAATATAAGTGCATATAAAAACAATAATATACTTTGGACATTTTAGATATAAGATTTATAATTTTAATCCAATAAAACTATATGTATTGTTCACATATTCTATCAGTCTCTCAATAAACTTGGCAGTCAAACATTTTTATGTTTTCATGCAAATCCTATGGCATATATGCTTAATTAAGGAACATTCACATCAAATGATTGCATGTTCACCAACCCATTAACGATAAAATGCATGATCTTAACAGCCACAACATGAATCCAAAACCTAACCAAAAAAAAAAAAAATAAATAAATACAAAACACAAAAACAAATTTATCAAGGACTCCTTTTTGGATATTCAAAAAATCAGCCATATTTTACATGGGGGCTATAGCTAAGCCAACTCCAACTGGCATTGAAAGATGGGATTGTATTGATAAATAGCAAACAAAAAAGTCTAAAAATTCTTGGTGAAATGCTGTTGAGATCTCAACAAACCATTGTTTTGCCTCACATGGAAATTTTATTTAATAATTTTTATGTCCCGCCCCACCATTCAAATGAATCCCATAAATAATAATTTAATAATTTTTATTTTTATTTTTTTATGGATTTGTGAATGCAAATTTATATTTAGGGATGGTTTTGCTTTATTTTTGTATTCGTTTTGTTTTGTTTTTGTTATTAGCCTATTTTGCATGAAGACGTGTTAATTTTTGCCTAGTCTATTAAGTTAAGACATACTATTTCGTTTTTAGTTTGGATCTCGCTTATTTGAAGTTGTGTTGATTTTTTAGATCGTATCTTCAGTATTGTAATATCTCTTCTATTTTTTGTTTTTGTTTTTGTTTTGTATATATATATATATATGTATAAAACTAACCCCTTATTTATTATTTATTATTTATTATTTTGTATATAATAACAATTAAGGATAATCTGTGAGACATGTGCATTGATATGAAACAAATTCTGATTATCAGATTAACCTTTTAAAAACTTTTATTTAGGTCGCGTTTAGATTATGAATTTAAAGTCACAGTCTTAATGGATCAAATAAGTAGAAATTTGAAAAGAAAAATGAAAAATCATATTTGTGTAGGACTAATTATATTCGTTAAGTGTAAATCTACCACATAAGGTAGTAAATAAGTGTGGCAAAAAATTACTATAATTATTGAACCTTATAGCATGTTTTAACCCTTTTTTTAATTTTTTTTTTTTTTTTTAAGATAGAAGCATGTTTTAACTTTGAATAATATTAGGATGACTAAATTTTTTGCCAGTACTTACCATCTAATATGTGTACATTGATTTAACGAATTTTATCCACTCATAATTATTAGGATAAATTACAAATACATCCCCTAAATTTTGTTTAAAATACGAATTGTCTTTTGTAATTTTGAAAATTACATCTCACCCCTTGACAATTCGAATTTCATAAATTAACCATTTTTATTAATAAATCATTAAGTCAATTAATAATTTTTAATGATATCAGAAATTTATTTTAATTAATAATTTAAGTAACTTTATTATTATATAGAAAAACAGTTAAAAATTTTATTTTTTAATTAATTTGTTAAATAAAATATTCTAATAAAAAGATATTTATAATTTTTCAAATTACAGAAGGCAATTTGTATTTTATGCCAATCAATGCATTTGTAATTTACCCTAATTATTATCAATACAGTGGCCATACATGACATGGTAAATAAAATGTAATAATTTTTTTTTAACTGTTAACCAAATGAAGTCAACAGTGGGTAGTTGTAAATTAATTTGTAGTGATAGGATTTTGACCCGTTGGTTTTTCAAAGAATTAAATTAGAGGATATAAAAATACGAAGTCAACTGATCAGATGGTTGAAGTAGATGATCAACTTCTAGTCTGAATGCACCTTCATAGTGCTGAAAATCAATTCAACCGCATTTATGGCCTGGTGCTTATCTATCTTCAGACTGTTGCTAAACAGTAATGCCATGAGGTGTCCTTAAACATTCGCACACAATCGAATACAACCACTACTGTATAAAAATGATTTAGACCTCTAAAAAAAGATTTCTAATAGAACTTTAATTTATCTTTTTCTTTTCTCTTTTTTTTTTTTTTGCTGGACAGCTCATTAGAGCTGTACTGCAGAAATTCTAATTAGAGCTCTGCAGCAACTCCGATACATACATAAATAGAAAATAGAACAAATTTCAAAAGAAAAATCATTTAGAGCTACTATATATTTTAAAAATACGAAAATTGATTACATAATTAGACCAACCTTCTCAAATAAGGTGGATCTTACTCTTTTTTTACCTTTTTTTTTTTTTTTTTTAAATCCCACACTCATGTAAAAAAGATAATATTTGGTTGGTTTACGTGGAAATAGAATTATTACATTTTACCCATTTTCTTTATTATTTTATATTATTAGAAAAAATGATTAAATATTTTTTATTTTCTTAAATTGTATTTGAATTAAGGATTTGAGTTAAAATTTATGGAGTGAAAGAAAAAGAGAAGAAAAAAATATTAAATTTATATGAGTAATGATATATAAATAAAAAAGTCATACATAATTTTCATATATAATGATGTGACTCAATAGATACCTTTTATTTTAAAACAAAACATCCATAAAGATGACTTTATTTGAAGAATGACATTATTACATAATTCTTGTAAAGGTTTTCCTATGAATTTTATGTAAGAAAAGTATTCTCCAATTGATATTTCATTCCTTTCATTAAAAAAAAAAAAATCTTATTTTTATTTCCTAACAAGTCTATCAAATCTTTGATCGAAGCTTGAATTTAATATTTATTTGCAAAGAAAGAGTCACTCATAACTCATTATTTTCAAACAAAGAACCATTCATAGATTTGTCAAACGAAAAACATTTGTCAAACAAAAACCAGAAACTACGAAGGATGGTCACCAACACACCAACCTACTCTGTGTTGTTAACCGAATAGGGAAAAAAAATATAACCCTCCTCTAGAGTACACCTGCCTACCTAGAAACAAAAAATTCAAAAAAATAAAAATAAAATAAAATAAATAAAAAATGTCGAATGTGCAGTTAATGCTAGCGGTGTGGCTAACCAACACAAATTCCATGGTCAACTCCCTCCTACACCCTTTTAATTACTCCTATAAATTCCCTCTGCATCCCTTCCTCTTCTCTTCAACCCCTCTCATCTCATTTACTCTGTTTCTCTCTCTCTCATTCATTTCCTTTGTCAACCCATTTGAGCATATTGATTGACAGTGCCACAGAAAAAAAAGAAGCTATGGTGTTTCCCACAGAACTTGTGAAGCTAGCAGACTGGCTCTTGTACCAGCTATTAGCCAACTCATGTTACAGAGCTTTAGGGAAGATGAGAAAGTACTATGGCTTATTTTTAAGAAACCTAAACCCAAATCCAAACCCATCTCTTAAATCATCATCATCATCTTCAACACAACCTTCTTTGTATCCAAGTGTCACCAAGTGTGGTTTGGAGGGTAGGGAGTCCCAAACATTGGTTTGTAACATTCATGCAACCTTGCTAAGAACTCAATCCTTCTTCCCTTACTTCATGCTTATTGCCTTTGAAGGTGGTAGCATTTTCAGGGCATTTTTCTTGCTCTTATCATGGCCTATCTTGTTGGTTTTGCACTATGACCTCCAATTAAGGGCAATGATTTTCATTACCTTTTGTGGGCTTAGGGTGAGAGACATGGAGGATGTTGGGAGGGCTGTTTTGCCTAAGTTTTATCTCGAAAACCTCAACCTTAAGGTCTATGAGGTGTTGGCTTCAACAGAGTCTAGGGTTGTCTTCACAAGTGTACCTAGAGTCATGGTTGAAGGTTTTCTCAAGGAATATTTGAGTGTTGGCGATGTTGTAGGGACTGAATTGCAAACTGTTGGGAACTACTTTACAGGTTTGATATCTGGTTCTGGTTTGCTTGTAAAGCACATAGCTCTTAAGGAATTCTTTGGAGAAAACAAGCCTGACATTGGCCTTGGAAGTTCAAGCCCTGATGATCAACTCTTTATATCCCCTTGCAAGGTATATATTTCTCTCTTCAGCAATGATATTAAACTTAAAAATTATACATAAAATCTATATAAATTGATATGTCATATATATATATATCAATTTATTTGAAACCAAAAGACCCATAAAGGTGACTTAGCCTTCGTTTCGCAATGACTTTTTTAGTTAATTTTTTGGTGTTTTTTGACTTTTATAGTCTGAGACTTTTTTGTTCATTTGGTATTCTTGATTGGTTTTTTTGGCTTTTTAGCTTTTGAATGGTGGATTTTTTTTTTTGTCATTTTGTAATTTTTGACTTTTTGTGATTTTTTGACCTTTTTTTTTTTATTCTTTTGTGATTATTTAGCCCAACTCAAAAACCAAACAACACGTTATTGTTGCAATATTGTCATTCACACATTATTTTGACATAGATTTTTGTACAAAAATTGTTTACATATCATTTTTCATATTTTTTCTGAAAAAATTGTTCTTATTTAAACTTTTATAAGAGATGACAGTTTTATAATTTATTTACATCTTCAGATGAATTTTTTATTTTAAATTGATAAGCTTACAATGTAGTCCCAATTATTCTATACAAATAATTTATAGGATAATTTTTTTTGGATTGTACAGGATCATTTCTCTTACCACTGTCATTGCTACCTTGGAGGCTAAATAAGGGTTGGTTTGGGAAGTGGGTTGGCTTTTTGGTTTTTTTGGCTATTTTAGCCTGAGCTAAAAGACTTGGTTTGGGAAGGGCTATTTGGCTTTTTGGTTTTTTTGACTTTTTTTGTGAGAGAAGAGTGTAATGATTATGGGTTGGATGTGATGTTTTGTTTGTTGTGGCTAAAATAGCCTATTTTGTCTTTTGTGGTTAAAATAGCCAAAAAAGCCCACAAAACCACTTCCCAAACGGTGCATAAATAACAATTGAGAATTTAATGCAAGGAATGGGCAAAATTGTTTTTGAGTAATATTTAAGGGCCAGTTGGTCTCCGGTTGGAGTTCCAGATTGAACCGTCTAGTTCGGTCTGTGAGTTTATTTTTAGGTTTCTTTTCAATAATCTGAACTGTTTTATGAGTAGAACTCGTTAAATACTATAATCTTGTAAAAATTCACGTTAAGAGGATATCAATGGCTATTTGATCAGATCAATTTTGATCAAAAAAATGAACCGTAAAAAATAAACAATTGACAGAAATTTGATCTGATGAAATAGCTATCGATATCCGATTAATATGATTTTTTTACAGGAATATAATACTCGACGAATTCTACATATTGAACGGTTCGGATTATCGAAAAAGAGGTAAAAAAATAAATCCACAGGCTAGACTCGATGGTCTAATCTTAATTTTCAATTGGAGACCTGCTTTGTCTTATTATTTCTTTTTTAAGGTCAAGTTTGGCTATCCTAAATAAGTACAGACTTTTTATCTTTTTTCCATCACATCATCTCTCTACTTTTTTACATATCTTTTCATAAAAAGACAAAAAATACACTTATTTAAATCATTCCAAACAACCCTTAAATATTGCTCTTTTTTGTGAACGTACACTTGTGTACCCCCACAAGCTTTGGTCACTACCCAAAAGCACAATGGCACATTTTTTGGTTTTGAAAATTTTGTACGAAAAGAACATTGGTTCTGACGATTACTGCACTATTAACACTTTTATACAAAAAAAAGGTTTATAACTGTTTTTATAGGTAAGGTTTATTTATTTATTTTTTTAAAAAAAATGATGAAATTGTGAACTTAACAAAAATCTAATCTTTAAATATAAATTTGAGAGAAATTCAATTCTTAAATTAACAATATTTACATTTTTTTACTATTTTACGTATTGACAATACAATCAACTATAATAATATTTTAGGTGATATATGAGTAACTAAAATTTTAAAAAGTATTAATTTATATGACATTATAAAAAAGGACAATACTATAATGATATAATATAATTTGTTTATTATTTAATGATTTACAAGATCTTATCATGGAATGAAAATGTAGTTGTGACACATAAAATAAAATATAAACAAATAAAGGGAAATTTAGTCAAAACTTTTCCATTAGACACTTATTTGGTGAAAAGAACAGCTTAATTTATTTTGCTTCATAAATTCTATAAGGAGAAAATACATAATTAAGTAATGACAAAGTAAAATATTTTTTTTAGACAATATTATCAGAGTAACATGTTATTGTCATTGTTTACACCAATTTCGACTGTAATATATATATATATATATATATTTAAGAATTTCATAGTCAACATGGATTTTATTTGATAGATCTTGATAAGAGAATTCTAGAATAGACTTTTTTAGTAACTTTTTGATTTTTTGGTTAAAATATGAATTAAAAAAAACTAGTATGTTTGAGATGATTTTTTGATTTTTTACGAAAAAAATATGCAAAAAATAAAAAGAATAGAGAATTTTTGACTTTTTGGTATAAGTTGTTGGCTTTTTAATTTTTTTTTTGTGATTTTTTGGTTTTTAGGCTGAAAAGTAATGTTATCAAATGAGACCTAATTTTATTAAAAACCGACATCTACATTAAAAGTTATGTTAAAGTTTAATATTTTGTTAATAGGGATATGTGTTGAATTTTAAATTTTTTTTTTATACTTATCCTTAATGCATTAAAATTTTATTATGAGGAGTTTTTGATTAAATTTCTCATTAATAAATTGTGATTCACAATTATTATAAGACAAATATTTACATACTTTTAATACGCCACTTCAATTCTTTTAAGGCAAGGTTTTTGGGCTCCTTACATTTTGTCAGAGGAAAATGTTAGAAATTTTAAAAGTTTTATTTAGGTGGTTGTGTTCCCTGCATTTTATTAAAAGAAAATGTTAGAAATTTTAAAAGTTTTATTTAAATTTTTATTAAATATCTTATGTAGATAGGAGATCTGTTTTACCAAAATTACTATTAAATGTTTTATATAAATGTGAAACCTACTCATATGAATCCTATACCTATATAAAACACTTAATAAAACTTTTAATAATATTTTTAGAATCTCTCATTGTGTTAAATATATGAAATGGTAGGTATCTCTAATTAATTACGAGAAGAAAGATAGTGGCTCCACATGGGTGTGGTCCCCATGATTGTAAAAAAAAAAAAAAATTAAAATAGGATAAATTATAAATATATTCCTTTAGTTTTGCTCAAAATATGATTCATTTTTTTTGTAGTTTTAGAAATTATATTTCATCTTTTGAGATTTTTAATTTTGTAATAAATGATCTCTTTTATTAATAAATTATCAAATTAATTAATAATTTTTAATGATATCATAAATATATTTTAATTAATAATTTAAATAATTTTATTATTGTATAAGAAAGTAATTATAGATTTTATTTTTTTAATTAATTTTATTAAATAAAAAATTGTGACAAAGAAATAATTATAATTTTTAAAATTACAAGAATAATTCATATTTTAAAAAAATGGAAGGTGTAATTGTAATATACAGCAAAACTCTTAACTATATGGCTATACGGACACCAGAGGTCGGAGTGGGTTAGTAGGTAGGGAATATGCTTGAGTGACGTAATTCAGTGTATTTTTTTATTTCAAAATAAAATAATCATAAAAATAAATTTATTTATAAAAAAGTTGACATTATTACATTATTCTTACAAAGTTTTTATTTTTTTATTTTTAAATGTATGAATAGATTTTTTAAAAAAATATATATTTGATGTATTTTTGTTTGGCAGGAAGCTTATGTGGTGAACACTGAAGACATGAAAGGTACAACAATGCCAAGGGACAGATATCCAAAGCCTCTTGTCTTTCATGATGGTAGACTAGCTTTCTTGCCCACTCCATTAGCAACTCTCTCCATGTTCTTATGGCTTCCTCCAGCTATATTCCTCTCCATCTTCAGACTCTTTGTGGGTATCTGCTTACCCTACAAAATTGCCATTTTCTTGGGCTCTTTGACTGGTGTCCACATTAGGTTCAAAGGTCTCAACCCGGACTTAGACTCAGACTCAGACTCCAACAAAAAGAAAGGAATCCTTTATGTTTGCACCCATAGAACCCTCTTAGACCCTGTCTTTCTGAGCATGTCACTCCACAAGCCTTTGATTGCGGTCACATACAGCCTAAGCAAAATGTCTGAATTGATATCTCCGATCAAAACGGTGAGGTTGACAAGAGACAGAAAACAAGATGGCGAAACAATGCAGAGACTGCTCAGGGAAGGCGATTTAGTGGTATGCCCTGAAGGAACCACATGTAGAGAGCCATACCTCTTGAGGTTCAGCTCTTTGTTTGCTGAGTTAGCCAATGAGATTGTCCCAGTAGCCATAAACACTCATGTGACCATGTTCTATGGGACTACCGCCAGCGGGCTCAAATGCTTGGACCCAATCTACTTCTTGATGAACCCTAGACCTAGTTACTTCATTCAGATCCTTGGGAAGTTGCCTAAAGAGTTGACCTGTGCTGGTGGGAGATCTAGCTTTGAAGTGGCTAACTATATTCAGAGACAATTGGCTGATGCTTTGGGTTTTGAGTGCACTACACTTACAAGGAAGGACAAGTATATGATGCTAGCTGGTAATGAAGGGGTGGTCCATGATAAGAGAAATAAAAATAAAACCTAATTGACAACACCACTAGCTATCTCTTATCCTTCCCCAATCTTCTTTTGGTAAATTTCCTTTTCAGCATTTATATTTTTTGTATTGAATATGTGTATGTAGTATTTGGACTTTTTTTTTGAAGGTTATTTCTTACTTCTCACTTGTGGGTATGGGTTATATATGTATCTATGGCAATTGTTGTTGCTAACATAATATGTGAGGAGATTTTGAGCATTTTGACATAAGGTTATCAGCCCATCTCTTTATTGTTGAAAAGCTCATCATTATTAATTTGAAATAATATAAAAACGCTCTACACTAACCAAATTAATGAACAAAGATCACTTGTTCATTTTTATGTCCCATTTTGTGTCTTTTTATATTTTATCTGCCCACATAGTTTTCATGTCAACAAAAGTGATTCTGTGAACAATTGGAAAAATTATAAAGTTATCTTGCGGTATTACTTGTCAATATTTTCACCAATCACCACCAAATGACATACTTTTATACTGTGTTTGGTTGGAGGATTTGAGGAGGGATTTAGAAAGAAAAATAAAAAAAATAGGTAAAATGTGAGTAAAACATACCTATATTTTACCTAGTTTCACACATTTTTTTCCTTTCCCTTTTCAAATCCCTTTCCAAATCCTCCAACCAAACACAACGTTACTGTTCCCTATTAACTAACACCAATCATCTAATACCAAATTATGAATCTTACTTCCTTCATCAATCACAACACAATTGAGACATCATATTACAAAACCACCAAATAATTTTTCAAAGGTACAGATGATTTGAATTCTCTATTAGTTGTCTTTGCAAGTTGACTGACGTGGCAATATGATCCAAATGGGCCCACTAAACATAGAAAGGTAAGGAAACAATAACGTTCACACAACCAGAATTCCTTCCGAGAGAGCATGCAAAGGAAAATGTTTCTACACAAGAGGGCTCCATGATCTCCATTGATATATCACTACAAGAATTTACACATTTTGTGATCACTTTTACCGATTAAAAAAATTTTGGTCACAAAAAAATAACATTTGGCGACCAAATATCAATTAGTCGCGAATGATCATTAATTTTGGCGACCAAATATTATTGGTTGCAGAAGGTTATATTTTGACGACTAAAAAATGAGTTGGTCGCAAAAAGTGGCATGCTTTTGCCAACCAACTACAAATTTGGTCGCGGAAGGTCACATATTTTTTGGCGACCAAAAATTTGGTCGCCAAAAACTTATTTTCAGCAACAAAAAAAAATTAGTCGCCAAATTATATTTTTAGCGACTAATATTTTAGTCGCCGTTGATTGAGATTTGGCGACAAAAAAATTTTGTCGGCGAAGGTACATTTTCTGCGACCAATATTGTCTTTTGGTCGCCAAAAGTTTGGGAGGGAAATTTGAAACATGGAGGGGGAAAATGAAAATTTTTTGCGACAAAAAAAAAAATTGGTCGCCATTTATAAAACGACGTCGTTTTGGGCCAGGAAAATAGAAAAAGAAAATAAAAAAATGCCCGTCTCTCCTCTGTGTCTCCAGCTCGCTCTCTATCTCTCCATATGTTGATCCACCCTCTCCCTCTCTGTATTCTCTCTCTCAATCTTGTACAAATTTGTATATGAACTTGTTGTTCAGTTCTTCCCGAGTCTGCAATGGTTTCTCTTGTCCAGAAACTACTTACAAAGCAATCTGTCAAATATATTATCCCTACTTTTAATAAACTACATCCCTCAAATCTCATACCTCCTCTCTTCACTCTTCCCTATCTCACCGAACCCAAACCACTCCATCCCCACAACCACAATGTAAATCTCGATTCGGATTCGGTTTCGGATTCGGATTCGGTTTCTTCTCTTTCGACCCCGATCTTTCCAAGCTTTCCATTTGGGTTTTCTCTAAACCCTATTTCTTTAACTGGGTTTGTGCCTTTCGTGGCTAGCGACACTCCGATGATGATCTGGGCTAATAGCGTGAAGAAGAAGAAAATGAGAAAGAGGAAGATGAACAAGCACAAGTAGTGGAAGCTTAGGAAGCGTCTCAGCAAACAGACTTAGCTTCATTTTGGTGAGAATATCAAATGTTTTCTGAATTTCGGTGATGCGTTTAATCTTGTTTGTTTATTGTTCTGATTAACCTAGGGTTTCACATTTTTAAAATTTCTTCGGTTTTACTCTGAAGAATCAATGAATTTAGTAATTTACTCATCGAAGTTTTATTCTTCATGTTTGTTGAACTCCCCTTGATTTGTTGAGCATATCCATTGCATTTTTGTCTATTTTGATAAATATATTTTAACATGCTTCTGTTTTGTCTATCATCGAAGCTAAAGTTTTGTGTGTATAGAGACCTAGCAACTAGATGTGACAACTAAATTTGATTTGCCCTTATAGAAGATTGATTTTGCAGGCTGGACTCCCCTAAATTTAATTTTTACTTCCTAATTTCCCTTCTTTAAGAGTTCATTTATGGTGTGTTGCTTCTGTAAATAAACAAGATTTTTTAAAAACATTTCTTGTTAATTTCTTTGTTTTTTTTCGGGTGATTAGCAAGGTACACAATTTCTTTTATTTTAATTGAAAAAACTGAAAATTTTGTATTCCTAGGACATTGTAATTAGGTACTAGTGGAAAAATGAAATTTTTATTGTTTTGATATAATTTTACTGTTGTCATGGAAAGACATCAAAACATAGCAAAATACTCCAAAACATACTGAAGCAACAACTTGTGTCTACTCAAATCTAGTATCTCATAAATTTATTTTTGTTCTTCTATTTATTTTAAGGGAAAAAATGATAGAAGACCTTATGATTGTCGTCAATATCAGTATGATGTTGGGATATATGCACCTGTAGAATGATTTTGTTACAAGTTTTAGAATCATATAAATTTATATGCGCCTTTAGAATCATATAAATTTTCTTTCAATTAAATTGATTTATTTGATATTACTCATGAAATTTTGCTCGCGTCAACATTTACTTTTTGATTCTACACCTTTGCCTTTGTATCTATGAATGTAATGGTAGATGGTCCTATCCAGTGCACAAAGCTCCTGTTTACATTTGGGTCTGAGGGATGGTAAATAGATTTCCCCCCACCTTTGCCTTTGTATCTACGAATGTTTCCATCCATTTCCAAGTTCCTTTTTTCGTTTCTTTCTATAGTCTTTTTGAAACATTAATGTTTCCATGCATACTGACATGACACTACAAATTTCTTAGAAACTGAGCATTTTAATGGACTATTTTAAACACTTGTCTGAGTTTCAAAAAATTCGTTTCATGAAAACATCGAAAACAATAAAGTTTTTATAACTGATTGTATTCTGTTCTGATTGTAATTGTTGCTTTATTCTTGCCATCACTACGCAATTGCGTATTATTTTTTTAATCTTATTATTTTATTAATCATCTTTGTTGAAATTAGCTGCTACTGCTTCTTCTTCTTTTTATTATTTTTTATTTTTATAAGTAATGATGAAATGGATATCTGTTGTGGTGGATGATTGGTGTTTGTTGTAATCTTGCAGCGGGTATGGTGGCTGCATAACATTATTCTGCATGATGAAGTTGACGACTGACTGAAGGTCTGACAACTTGTTCGCCAGTTCTTTTACTTCCTCATCCCTCCGTAGGCACCTGTCCCTCCATACCTAGAGGTTATCTTCATTGTAGTACTTTCCTTGGTTTGCTCTTTTTGACGTGTCGCCTTCTGGGATGACTTCGTTCTCTCTGTGACCCTGGTCACGGGCTTCTGCATTGTGATTATCTCCTTTGATGTCAAGGTCAATTGGTCTGCCACTCCCAGTGGGAGCATCATCCCCAATATTTTCCTGCTGTCCGTCACTGGCCATCTATTCTTCCTTCGTTCCCACAGACGGCGCCAAATTGTGTGGGTGAAAATCTGACCACACCGCCCGTTTAGTGATCAGCTGGAGAGCACAGGCAGAATAGATGGCTTAGGCAACCTGAAACAGAAAGAAAAAGCTCCGGCGGTGGTTCTTCCACCCGGGGCACTCCGACGATCAAGTCAGTATATCTCTCAAAGATAATCAAATACTAAACTGAATACTCAAAACATAAATTGCATACCTTAGACCCAAGGGGGTGCCTCTCTTTTATAATATACTCAATCCAAGTCCCACTAGAAGTATGACTTCTATGAACTCTAATTTACTGTTTACTCTGGACTCTTTAAGAGATAAAGATAAACTCCCTAAGAGCTTTATCCTTATCTTGGTTAAGTCCCATCTTTGCCTTAGGACTCTTGCCCCTTATCTCGGATTCCGATATCTTTGGAGATGACCTCGGCTTCTCCGAGATTACCTCGGCTTAACTAGCAGGGCACGTGGCACCTCGGCTGACACGTCGGCGTCACCATGCCACGTGTTGGTATTCAGAAAATATATCCCCACAAGTTCCATTTGAATATCAATACTAATTCCATCCTTGATCATCATGTTCAAACCCTTTCAGGTTATATCCATATCTATTTATCTAAAATGAGCTACTTGATTGATATCTTAGAATTGAGTTTGTATTTTGTAATATTGTTAATAAATAATTGGACAAGATTTTTTTCTCCTCCTTCATGGATTCACACAGCAAGCATCGCGTGTGTTCATGTAGGTCCCATCTTTTCCAAAAATAATGGTGGTCTCATTATTTTCTGAATATAGTGGGTCCTACATGTGCACATGGTGTTTGGATTTGGAATGAATTATTGCATTTTGGTCCATTATTAACAAATAAATAGATGAAGTATTGCATTTTGGAATGAATTATGGTGCCGGACACTACAATCTTCCCAAAATCTACACCCTGGCCTATTAGGGATCTTCGATAAAATATTGCTATGTATTTGTGATTTTAGTAGCTTGTGTATGGAAAAAATTTCAGGCCTTGCATGTTATCCTACTGGGTATGATATGATTTGGGTACTTACTTTCTAGGTTAGCTTTACTCTATAATTAACCCAAATAAAAAAATGATTTCGCAATTGAGCTCTCTATCTGTGGTTCCCTCTCGTCTTTTTCTTCTCATTGCTTTCATTTTTCTGCTCTCTTTTCTCTTTCTATATGTGCATGTGAAAAGGAAAATTCCTTTAAAAAACTTTTTCTTTCCATACAATTAATGTCCTTTTGAGCCCCATGGTTTGTTTTCCTTTGGGGAATCTTTTTGTGCTATGTTCTGTTTCTGTACTTTGAAGTTTGAATAAAAATCTGAATGACATTGAGGAATCCCTGTCTTATTGTGAAAGAGTCTTGCATAAATCACACCGGAGTGCTACTTTGTAGAATTGCTAAAGCCAACATGTGTTTTTTATTTTAAATTGTGGTGAAGTTCCAGATTTCTTTTTGAAGATACACAGAATAAATGTGTACTTTGCAGTTGATGCATGTAAACATAACTGAAATGCACTTTCTAATTTCAATTTTGTTTATTAGTTGTGTGTTAAAATTAGTTTTGTATGCTTTTGTTTGTGTGTTTTCTATATATATATATATATATTTAAAAATTTATTGTTGTTAATTTCATATATGGTTGACAGTTTATAACAGACTAGCTAGACACACATTCGTAAGGATGCACCTTGGTCTAGAAAGAAATAGAAGATTGTAGTTGGATTTACAAAGGGATGTCAGTAGAAATTGAATCTCCCTATATATGTTTTGATGTGTGCATATATATGTTTTTCACAAATGCATCAACATATTAGGCCAATATAGGAATTTTGGCCATAATTGATGATGTTATATTAAACTAGGTTTCTTTCATTGAATAGCAGAGCTGTTTCTATATTATGGTTGTTACGACTTTCATTTACTTCAATGGTATCTCAATGATTTTACTTTACCTGAGGATGCTGCTTGAAAAAGCTAGATTCATTGATGGCATCTAATTACAGTTTGATCATTGTGTTACTGTATTTAGTTCTATTCTTCTATAAGATTGTTCTAGAATTTTAAGAGAAATACTTTTGATTAAAGAAATGCTTAATTTGATTTCATATTTATTCTCGCAGATCCTCGTGACGATCTCAACGAGATGGATGTAGCAAGAAAGGTTTGTATTTTTTTTCCAGGAATTTGTTGACCCCTGCCCTCCTTCTATAAAATCACCTGCATTTAGCTGAGGTGAAACTAATTTCAAGAAAGTATTCTGTTTGAGGATACATCATAAACATATTGCGGAAGGCTTAGTTCTATTATTAACTTTAATGTTTTACTTGTGTAATGTGACACCTAGTGTGTTGTACAGATTGGAAGAATTTGATTAGTGACAAGTGTGCAGCAACTGTTATACTACTCAATTTGGTGTAGTTCTGGCTTATAAACAAAAATTATGGTTTGACTGGCATTCAAGCAACTGAGGATGATATAGATATCAGATATTATCTCATTTAACCAATGGATAAATGAGATAAATATAATATATATCTGATATATGGTTATGGGTAACCAATATAGAAAACAACGTATGTTTTGTTTCTACCCATGATACTGACTCTCTCCCAAAAATAACGATCAAAGTCATTTGCACTGTGGTTTGTGTGGGTGATATTCACCAATGTAATATCACCCCACTGCTGGGATTGATTGATTGAGTATGGAAGCACGTGATTTATCCATGAGGTTCTATCATCGAAAGGTATGATATGATTATTTTATCCGCTGCGTAATTGTTTGTTTTTTATTTACAATGTTTTTCACAAATGCATCAACGTATTAGGCCAATATAGGAATTTTGGCCATAATTGATGATGTTATATTAAACTAGGTTTGTTTCATTGAATAGCAGAGCTGTTTCTATACTATGGTTGTTAACGACTTTCATTTACTCCAATGGTATCGTAATGATTTTACTTTACCTGCGGATGCTGCTTGAAAAAGCTAGATTCATTGATGGCATCTAATTACAGTTTGATCATTGTGTTACTGTATTTAGTTCTATTCTTCTGTAAGATTGTTCTAGAATTTTAAGAGAAATACTTTTGATTAAAGAAATGCTTAATTTGATTTCATATTTACTCTCCTAGATCCTCGTGACGATCTCAACGGGATGGATGTAGCAAGAAAGGTTTGTATTTTTTTTCCAGGAATTTGTTGACCCCTGCCCTCCTTCCATAAAATCACCTGCATTTAGCTGAGGTGAAACTAATTTCAAGAAAGTATTCTGTTTGAGGATACATCATAAACATATTGTTACTAAATGGTACACATTTGCGGAAGGCTTAGTTCTATTATTAACTTTAATGTTTTACTTGTGTAATGTGACACCTAGTGTGTTGTACAGATTGGAAGAATTTGATTAGTGACAAGTGTGCAGCAACTGTTATACTACTCAATTTGGAGTAGTTCTGGCTTATAAACAAAAATTATGGTTTGACTGGCATTCTAGCAACTGAGATCTCCTACTTGTTTCCTGTTCGACTTGTGCAAAATATGAAGCAATCTCAATATTGTTCAGAGTGATGATATCCTTGAAGTAGTTGATTTGCAAGTTTAAAAAATCTAGTAGTTCTTGTTCAATGGGCAATCCTCTAACTTCAAAACTAATTCAAATTATTATTTTTATCCTCTTCTGATGAAACCTTGTCACTGATGAAGTAGATAATACAAAACACTACGTAGTTTTATTTGAGATAGTTTTAAGATATGTTGCAATATGTCATGTATTGATCACTAGTTTTTCTAGTTGAAGACAGGCTTTGATCCTTGCTCGACTTCTTGGTCAGCAGATTGACTTGGACAACATAAAGGTTTGGACATTGAGATGATATACTTGTATATCTCCACTTTCAAATCAAGTATGACCAGATTTATATGTAGTTTCTACTAATCTTGTAGGTTGAAAGCTTGTATCCCGAAGAAATGGGACCAAATATAATGCATGTTGAAGATTTTTTGGTGAATGGCCTTCCACTGCTTGATAAAGGCATCCAAGAGAAGGTTGAAAGGGCTTCTTCAAATGGCAATGTGCTCCGTTATGTTTGCGTGATTGAGGACTCAAGGTACTTTATATTTCTGTTTCAATCAAGTCTTGGAAGTTTGCTATATTTTCAAACACATATTTGTGTTCATTCAGCAGAGCAGCAGCCATGTGGGTAGATGAGCAAGATGGGGAAGCAATTGAGCTTGCCTTCATGTGGGTAGATGTCATGCAGGTTATGACAACAAGACAGAGGGTAACAATTGAGTATCATGGCAATGGTTATATTTTCACTGTTAATCAGGCTGGTGTGGAGGGGCAAGTAAAATCAAACAGTATGGAAAGAGGGATGATTTCGCTTGACACATATATTGTCTTTCAAGCATCGAACTCCAGTGGAATGAAGGTAATTTATCATTCTTGCAGTATGCTTACTTGCCTTCCCATTTTCTTGCTGGATGTTATTTTCTTTTTGTTTCCATTGTATATTTTTCTTTTTCTGTCCATCTTTTCCTTAATGAGGATGGCCTTCTTCAGATCTTTGTACACGTGGTTGTGAAAGTTCACTACCATATTCTTATGCTCAGTTACTGTTAAACTGCATCTTGCATGTGGGAGAATGCCTTTTTGTGCATGCCACAATGCAGATGCATTCTAATTAAACACTAGATCACTAATGTCTTCTATAGTACAATTAATGATTCTTTGAACTCTAGATCGTCAATGGGCTTGAAGTGTTAAGCAAATTTGTTGGTGAAACTGAGAAGAATGTGAGAGATTTATTTGCTGATGCTGAACAGGACCAGAGAACTCAAGGTAAGAGGGCTACACTGGCTAAAGTTACTTTTGGTCGTTCCCTTTTATGTCTAATGCTTTCATTTCTTCTTTTCAGGGGATCAAAGTGACTTGCATGTTATCATATTTGATGAAATTGATGCAATTTGTAAGGTAGGAGCTCTCAAAATTTTAGTTGAATGTTTCTCACTGCTTCTTGAAATTGTGGGTTGGCAGAACAATTAGCTGCTATTATTTGGCATGGGGTCGCTGAGTATAAGTTTTGGTGGTTATATGATGAATGGAATTTTTTGGGTTCTCTTCCTTTTTGCTTTTCCTATGAAGAAAAAGAGTTTTGTTGAAGTGCACATTCAACTGTTGCTTCATCATAAAAGAACTGTTGAGTAATGATTTGAATGTTTGATTTTCAGATTGAGCAAACAATCCGAATCCTCAAATAAATGTTTTTACATTATATCAATGTAGTCCAGAGAACGTCACACTTTCGAGAGCTTGTCTGACAAGTCTTATTAACATTCACACTTCTGAGGACTTGCATTTGCCAACAACTAGTTTTTAATTTCATTGCTCAATCTGCAAATTAGGTCTCAACGTCTATTTTGATTTAGTTGATGTTAGTAAATATTTTTCATGATAGGTCAAGTTTATGAATTGTCCAAAAAGGCCTTTTGATTTTGAGTCAAGTTTGTTAAGATACTTGTACTTTGTAGCTAATAATTGATTAGTATTTTTGATAACTGTCTTTTACTATTGGATTTATTTATGTTTTCAGTGTTCTAATGAGCCATGTAATTGTTAGCCATTCTGCAATCTCTTCTGGTGTTATGTTATCCAATAAATTAAGATAATTTGTTATTGCTATAACAGTTTGATTATTTGGTTATGCAATTTATTCTTTGGCTTGCTCTTGCAGTCAAGAGGTTCAACTAGAGACGGTATTGGAGTTCATGATAGCATTGTCAACCTGCTCCTAACAAAGGTTGGTTTAACTGTATTTCAACTTCTCTGTAATATTAGTAAGAAAATGTCACTGTGGTAAAAGTACACCAGGCTAACAAATTTCAGGAACTGATTGAAAATTACTTGCTGTTTAGATAGATGGCGTTGAGTCACTGAACAATGTTTTGCTGATTGGGATGGGGCCATTATTGAAAAGTGGATCAAAAGTTCACGAACTAGACGAGCACCCTCCCCAACATATTTCTTAACAAGTTCACGAAGCTAAATTGTACAAGACTACTCGACAGTATGAGCATTTTTGGGAGGATTAAATATTTTTGGATGGATGTGAATGGGTAACAAATATTAGTAGTTTTATTTGTTGATAGCTGCGCATGGATAACAAATAGTTATGTTTCAAATTGTTATGCTAGATGGATGTGACTTGTGAATGAAAACTTAGAATAGTTGTATTGTGTCGAATGTTAATGAATTATGTATTGTGTCGAATGTTAATGATTCAATTAATTTGAATGATGCTTTAAAATTATAGATTTATTATGGATTGAATGAATTATTAGGAATTACAGGTGTATTGTTTTCCTGCTTTGGCAATCAATTTATTAGTCGCGACATCCAAAATAATTTTTTTTCGCAAAAAATGACAATTGCCGACCAAGAGTCTTGGTTGCAAAAAATACATCTATTGCCGACCAAAACAGCTCTTGGTCGTGAAAACTCACTTTTGCCGACCAAAAGTTTTGGTCGCGAAAAGTAAAAAATGGCGACCAATTTTTTTGGTCGCGAAATGTGATAATTGGCGACCAAAATATTTGGTCGCGAAATGTAATAATTGGCGACCAAACTTTTTGGTCGCGAAATGTGACAATTGACGACTAAGAAATTTGGTCGGAAAAATATCACTTTTCGCGACCAAAGTGTTTTGGCGACAAAATAAATTAGTCGCGGTAATTAAATATTTAGCGACCAAAAATTTAGTCGGCAAATCCAACTTTTGCCGACCAACCACAATTTTGGTCACGAATTACTTTTGTCGACCCTCAATTGGCGACCAAAGTAGCGACCAAAAAAATTGGTCGCGGATAACTTTTGCCGACCAAAAATTGACTTTTAACAACCAATTTTTTTGTTGCCAAAAGTGTTCATTCTTGTAGTGTATTGGTTATTAATGTATTTAAATTTTTTTTTGAGAGTTGTGTTTGACAGTAATATAAATGATTCAGTTCATTTTAGAGTTATAAAAATTATATTTTATGAAAATTTCTATCATTATTGGCATGCAAAATGTGCACATAATTGCCTAGTCAGTCCACCGCGGTTGGGCCGGTGAGCCCAATTTGGGATGAAATTTTCAATTTGTTGAAATTTTTGAATTGGATTTGAGATGAAAAGTTCTAACTTGACCTACTCATTTATTTATAAAATAATAATTTTAATATTATTTAGCTACACTGAAAATTTTAAAATCATTCACAATCTCACTAAAACTCAATGATACACAATTTTGACTTTCTTAAATTTAATTTTTTATATTTTGATTTTTTTAAATAATAAAGCTCCCTTATTTTACATCTAATTTATTGATTTTTTTTGTCTTAACATGGCTGATGGATACAGTAAAGGTAATGAAGTTAAATTGAGGGAGTTTAGGACGAGAATTTATCTTGTATTTTTGAACTTTTTGATTAAAATATAAAAAAAAAAATTAGGAAGAATTTTCTGACTTTTATGAAAAAGATGTGTAAATGAAGAGGGATAAGCTCTCGTCATACCTCATCTCTCTATATCTCTTCATGTTCATTTTATAAGTTTTGATTCAGATCTGTATTGATGATCTGAACCATCTATCTCGTAAGCCCTGTAATGAAAGTTATCCATGCAAAAAATTAATTTCATCAGATAACTATAAACATAGGAACAAATCGCATTTTGTTTTATAAAATAGATAGTTTAAATTTAATTAAATTTAACATTCATTTTATAAAAAAAAAAAATGCAACTTATTTTTGTATTTACAATTTTTTGATAACATTGATTTTTTACATTTATGACTTTTATTATGAAATTTACGAGATAGATGGTTCGGATTATTGATGTGGGCACAAATTGAAACCTACAAGAAGAATATGGAGAGATATGAAGGGGATCTTATCCCATAAAAGTAGAGTGAATAAGAAGGAATTTTTGACTTTTTAGTGTGTGTTAATTTTTTTAAAACTTTCTAACCTTGTTAATGATTTTTTTTAAAAACTTTTTCGATTAAAATATTGTGTTCCAAATGAAAGTTATAGACTGAAAAACGCATCACACTATACAAAAAATTAAGGTTTTAGAAACAAAAATTTAGGGATAAAATTATTTTTTAAGGACCAAATAATTTTGTTGCGAAAGTATCGTTATTATATTTTTAGCAACAAAAATTGAGCATTAGTGATGAATTATTAACCAAATTTTTTGTCTCACAAAATAAACCATTTTGAGACCAAATTATTTTGTCCCTAAAAGTCTATTTATTAGTGGCATTTTCAAAATTTTGTTGCTAAAAACTTTATTTTTAACTTTTCGGGACAATGTTTTAACAACTATTCTCATGACGATGAAAATTGGTCTTTAAATGTCTTTTGTAACAAAATTTTTACTTTTAGAGATCAAAATATTTGATCTCTAAAATTCTTATATGTTGTAGTGATATAATTGAACCGGCCCAGTATTTTAAAGAATTGAAAAACAATCCGGGTCGGCCCGATCCATATTGTTTATGGACCGGTTCATGATTTTGAACCATGGGGTCCACCACCACCTTATCTTATTTTTAATATAAAGATAACTTTTGGCACTCTCTGTGGCGAGTATGCATCCTCCACCACCATATAAGGTTGAAAATGAAATTTAATAATTTTATTTTAAAATATTATAACATATTAATTTAAAGGGGAAATATATATAAGTGGAACGACCAAAATAAAATAAAATAAAATAATTACAAATCAATGGTAAAACCTATCAACTTTAGTAATTAAAATGATAAACTTTTCTAAGATTTTGTAATTTTTCTGGGATATTTCCACTGATTTGCAATTTTTCCTTATTTAAAACTTAAAAATTAGGTTTCATTTGAAAAGTGAGTTAAATTTTTGATATTTTAAGTTTTTTAGCTATTTTAGCCAGGGGCTAAAAAGTTCATTTTAGTTGGTTTTTTTGGCTTTTTTAGTTTTTATAAGAGAAAAAGTAAAATGATTATGGTCTCATCTAACATTTTATTTATTTTGTCTTTTTGTGACTAATTTAGCTAAAGAGTCAAAAAAGCCCACTTACCAAACAAGGGATTAATGATTTATAACTATCAAATCATTATAGAATTACGTATTTATTCATAAATCTCTCTTCACATACTTATATTTTACGTTCCAATAAGTCCTATGAGTGACATAATTACTAAAATATCCTTAATAATAATAGAGTGAAGTGCGCATTAATATTCACATTGTCAGTATAATGTTTCATGATGTGAATATTCATATTGTCAAATTTATTTAATGTAAATGTTCATATCACCAAATTATTAAGGATTAAAAAAAATATTTATAAGGATAAAATTATCCATAAAATACCATAAATATGAAAATTAAGATTTAATGAATCAAATTTCAAAATAATAAAACTTATTGAAATATAATAATATCTTATAAATTAATTAAAATATAAATATTTAAAAGAAAATTTTCTAATAAATCCCCCTAACAAAAATGTCAAATGTGCATTACATGTCATGTGTTACAAGCATATAGATTTTAGTGGATTCTCAACTCTTCTTTTTTTGGGTGGGGGGGCATTGTTAGCTTTCCTAGTTGAAAACAAATCTGTTTTATTTTTTTAAATATTTATTTATTTATTTATTAGTGATGGCGAAATATGAAACCTTATTTTACATAAACTATAAAACCTTTTCACATCTGATTTGTAACTCGCCAGGTAACAAAAATAAAATAAATACAGATTGGCTAGTTAATAAACACCCTGTCAAATTTTTTAAATAATTAGGAAATATAATCTATATTGGTTAAAAAACAGCCAATCAATTTTTTTTAATAATTAACATAATTGCTATAAATTTCATAAAAGACAAAAAATGTATATTTGAATAGAAAATTTTTACCATATACACCTTAGATGAATTTGGTTATAATTGAAATAACAATCACAATAAATCATAATAAGATTATAAATCATTAAAAAAAAAAAAAAACTCTTAAACCCTGATGTCGGTGTTCATTTTTGACCCCATAACCAAACAGATCTCCTATCGAAATTTAGGGAACTTAGCTGGAGAGTACGCGGCAGAATAGATTAAGCCAACACTTGCGCATAAGAAGACAAGAAATACCGAGGTGCCTCGTCTACCAGGGAGCACTCTGACAATGAAGTCAGTCAACTTATCTCTCAAAGATATCAACATAAGTACACAATTCATAATCAAAAAGCATACATTAGACCCACGGGGGTGCCTCACTTTTATAGCCAGCAGTATTCGCGTTTTTATAAGTCTTACTTCATAAGATTCTATCCTTACAAGGATATCCCTTATTCAAGATTCCTCTTATTTAGATTAGGATCAACTCTCTTAAGAGTCCAACTTTACCCAAACAAGTAGTTTAACATCATCTAGGACTTTTGTCCTCTATCCGAATATTTTGGATTCTGACATTACCACACCATAGCTCGGCAATATCACAACAACCTTGGTATCATGACTCGCCCACGTGGCACCTCAGCCACATGGCGTGACCCTAAAAATACATCTCCACAATTGCTTCTAGGTTTTATTACCTTGACAACCTGAGGTGATGGAACCTATATCGTCTGATCTCCCAACATGTTGGCTAAACAATATGCTAGCAATACTACTCCGACCGAGGTCATGACTCGTTGGTGTCAAGAAATAAGGACTCAAATGTCCATTTATCAAGAATCAAGAACCAAAATATTCTTTTATCCAAGATCAATATCTCAACCGAGATTATCACACTACTAGCCGAGATCGTGACTTACTAGCTCGAGAATTCCAAGAACCCAAGACGCGTGTGAGCTGTTACGCCATAACTGTCACAACCGTATTATCTCCACATGTCATCACCAGATTGGAGCGTACCAATCATGTGATAACCCTACTCCGTATTATGCTTTAATACTATAATTATATATGTGATTATATGTTTGGTGTGAAATTGCATTCTTAATCGTGTGAATTATATGATTTTGAATTCATATCTGTTGTTATAGGAAAAACCTGTTGGAATTTACAACGTTGAATTGAAAATTAAAGGCTTTAGAGGCGCCAAAAACCAAAATTGATTAGATATCTGTGATCAGCCTAATTTTTAGGGCCTAGTGTAAAGTTAGGTAAAAATTTGATTCAAAATGAATTAATTAGCTTTAATTAAATAAACCTTGAATCAATTAGCTTTAGTTTGAATTAAATTAAGACTTACCATTGATTAAGCAACCTAATCACCCTTGATTAAGGAACACACACACACACATACACATACACACACACACATATATATATATATATATATGTATACATGTTGAATTAGGCTCTAGCTAAGCCTTAGAGATATTTTCATAAGATCAACAACTTGGCTAGAGGAAGAATAAGAAGAGAAAGGGAGGAGATCAACCTAGATACTTGGAAATTTGGGAAAATTGTAGAGAATTCAGGAATCTAGCTCAAGGTATGTATAATTCAACTAAAACTCTTGGAATAACTCTTCAATTGTTTAAAATCAAGACTTAAAATGGAGAATACACACTCAAATGAGTTAGGGTTTTGAATCATAAGCGTAAGTGAACTATATTCATGAAATTGAACTTGGATTATTTGGATTTGCTTGATTTACGAGTCAATTTCTTTATATTTGCTTGCCTTGAGTTTGATTGTGAGAAGTTGGGCCTTAATCCTTAGATTTTGTGTGATTTGAACTCAAAGAGTTACATACAAAGTGAAGATCTAATTGAATTTGATAGGGCTGAACAAGGAATCCGTGAAATTTGTAATCTGATCTGGTTCAGTCTAATCCGGTAGGTTTGGATTGATTTTTTGAATCTGTGGTTCGGTTCTGGATTGAAAAATTAAAAATCCGTAGTCCACGGATCGGTTCTGGATTGAACCACACGGTTTCGGATTGGAACCGATCTGGACCATATACAAATAGTCTATATTTATATTATACACCCTTCTGCATAGTGTGTTCTCTTATTCCATACAAAACCTAAACCCAAACTTAAACCCGCATAGTATCTTATTTTATTGCTTTTGTTTGTTAGTTTTTAGTTTTAATTTGTAATGGTCTAAATACTTATGGTGGAACCAGTTTTCCTATGGTTGTTTAAATTCTAGAACAATATGTCGTTATTATGGAAAGACATGTTGCTATTATGGAACTAATATGATGCTATGTTTATGTTTTTATGAAATTAAAATGATATATATATATTTTTGTTATTTAATTATGTGAATCCGTGGTTCTAAATCGATCCAATCCGTGTTTAAATAGATTGGTTTGGATTGGTTCCACGATTTAAACGGATTGGATTGGTTCCAATTTTTCAGGAACCGTAGATAACGGATTGGTTTTGGTTTTACCCCAATCCAGACCAATCTGGATCATGCTCACACCTAGAATTTGAAAGGAAATGAAGAAACTCATGAAATCATGGAAGCTAGGGTTAAGATTTTGGGATTTAAGCAAGCTTTAATCCAATTGAGTTTGAGTTACACTTTAATTATGTATATATATATATATATATATCATGTTTTTGAAGTGGATTTACATGAATTGAGGCTTGAAAATGAGTTCGGAAGCTTGAAATTAGACTAGTTTTTGGACTGCACAGATGAACCTAGAATCGCACGTGTGATTGTGAGCTCTGCATATGCAAAAACCAGAATGAAACAGAGTTGAGCATTTTGCTTTTATTACACGTGCGGGTTGCATGTACGGTGAGGGGCTTCCGCACGTACGGAAACTAGAGGAGAAATCCCTCAATTTCTATTAACCTTCTTGATCTTCTGAACGTATTTTTGACCATGTTTAGACCCTCTAGAAAGTTAAAAGATACATAGAAACTCATTGACACATACGTGGTTAAATTAAAAGAAAGGTGAACGAATTGTTTACCGAAATTGTATGTGTGCCATGTTATGTAGGTTTCTTGCAAGAAGGATCATCACGTGGCCTAAATCACTATGAGTAATAGTATTGTAAAATAAATTCTAATTATTTATGAATTTATGATTGCTGTATGTTTTGAAAGTTGTATTAAATACGGCATGATTGGACTTTATGAATTTGAATTGAAATTTGTTATATGTGTGCCTGAGGCCATTTTGTTCTATGTTGGGCCTGAGGCCGTCCTTTTGCTGTGGGCCCAAGGTCGTTCTGTAAATGTAAAATGGGTAACGATATGAATGCTTCAACTTGAAAAGTGTTGTATTACTTTAATGTGCTTTCTTTAAATACAAAGTCATTCATTTATATCTCTCCATTTTACTATTATTCATTGAGTTTCGCTCACTTCTTATGTTATATGTATGTAGGTGAATAACAGGGGGATCAGCCTTAGGGTCAGCCCCAAGATCTGCTTTTGTGAACTTGTCTTGTCATGCCTACTTGATGGCGTTTTGTTGATCTGTTGGTGTAAGTCTTTGTTAAGCCTTTTGTTTGTTTGTTTTTGTTAAGATGGTTTTGTGAACTTGTAATTAAATGGTGAAGGTTTCATTGTATATGAGTTGTATTTGTAAGTCATAATATGTATATAGGTATGACATAACTTGATCATTTAGGCATTGCTTAATGAATATCATAATTATGTTAATTGCTTTCGCTTAGGCCCCATGATCAAAAATATTTTGTAATTTGTATGAGGCCATAGGTAATTGAGTGATTACTGGCCGGTTATGATCTAAACTTTTAGAGGTGGGTTTGGGTCATGACAAATCATGTCCTTGTTGTGTCGCATCAGTTTTGTCCCATGTTGCCTGACGTCAGCACAGACACGTCGTCCAAGGATTCGAAATCATAACTTTTTGTTGCCCTTTTCTAATTCTAACAAAACCTTTTCACTTTCTAATTTTGTCTCTCTTTGTGTCCTCAAACTCTTTCTTTTGGCCTCTACAAACTATCTTCATTATTCTTGAAACTTTCATTGCTATGAATACACCGTTCATGCCCAAGGTTCAAACTCTACTAGCTGAACGAGACTAGCAGCCAAGCACTTCATCAGCTGCTCCACGCATCAACCCACCATTTTAATGGCAGTGTAAACGCCAACATAGCGACAATCTTGTCGCCAGAACTAGGAATAGGAAACACCGAGGTCCTAAGCTCCCAGCCTACAACCTTGACAATCCTTCAATCGCTTTATCTGCGAGTAACCATTGCTGTAACCAATGACGACATGTCTCACCAAACTCTTGCTGTAAAAGACCTTTTTGTCGACATTCATGATGTCATAATTGTGCAATCCATCCCATCTCCTTATAGTCAATCCAACATGATTATGTGTTATCTTGAATACCTATATCTCACTGAATTTGTTTGAAAATTTCACTGAGTATCACTTTTAAATCACTAACTCAGTTATCATTAACTCTGTAACGCCCTAATTTCCTATGCCTAAATGATAACACAACCATCATGGCTCCTTAAAGGAAAACATAAATAATTCTTCACACTTGCATTACATAATACAATTAGTTCCTCAATGCGATTATACATTTAATCCAAAACCAAATAAATAAACAAATAGATACCCCCAAGGGTTTACAAGTTTCCAAGGCTTAGGCCTGGTTACACAAAATGGTTATTCAAATCCATACAAATACAACCCTTGGCTTACAAACAGAGTTACAACAAAATGAGAGCTTTGTACTCTTAACACATATTTTCTCGCCTTTAGTTAGGCGGAATCACCACATCTTTTCCTGTACAAAAATCTCATAGGGTGAGCATAAAGCCCAGTAGGAAATCCTTAACAAAGTATATACATTTTATACAAGTCTCAAGAGATGAAATGCACATGTCATGCTATGCTCCTTTTTTGAAAGTAAGTCACATTTTCATTTTTTGAAAACCATCATGCTCGATGATGTTATGCAATTTTAATTGTTCAAAACTTAACAATTCATTTCAAGGGCAGTAAATACGACTCTGGTAATCCCTAGGTCGATGTCTGCAAGTAGACTATACAAGTACTACCAAATTGTCATTTTTACCGGTATTAACCAGAATGCTCGATACCTATTCGCGCAGGTTTTCGGTCTTTCACCCTGGACTCTCAAGCCAACTTATTCAATATCATCTACACCACTTATCAAGTCTTACCAACATATTTACCCCAAAACTATTCCATGAAAACTTGTTTATCAACATTCTTTTCTCAATGCAAGTTTTTAAATTAACTTTCAAAGTTTTATGTAATCAAATGAATTGATATGCCAATTTCACAAGGTGAATATAAATACTTTTATTCTAATTCATTATCCAAGGAATAACACAATTCCTTCTTCTCAAGTATCCTCAACAATTAGTCATTTCAAGACCATTTCAATGTTTTGAACAATAATTTTCAAAGTGAACAATAATTCTCATATTCCATGAAATTCATCATTTATATAAATATAAATAAGAAATTTTCCAAACATCCATTTATTTTGACACACAAAATAAATATAACAATATCATTCATGGATTTTCAATCTCTTTTAAAAACCCCTAATTTCTAGGTTTTCTCACAAAAACTATACAACTCAAATCTTTTGAAAGAAAACTTTTCAAAATCATCTTTTCTTCAATCAACGAAGATCAAAACCCATAAGATCATTTTAAAAGAACAAGAGACAATCCACTTTCAAAATCGCTCAACTTCTTGAATTAACAATCAATTTTCAAAGCTATCGAAGGATGATTTCGAAAATCATCTAGATCTTGCAAATATATATATATATAACTATAAGAAAATCCATACCTCAAGTGTAAAAAACCCAAGTAACAAGATGGAACTTCAGAGATGACGAAATCAAGTTCTTCTTGGATCAAAATGAAGCTCTTGAAGCACTCTACCTTTTTCTCAAAGACACTAGGGTGAAGAACACAATGGATCTAGATAAAATCTTAGAGAGAATGTGAGTTTTTAGAGAAAGAGACTCAAGATCTGAGTTTTTGGAAAGTTTTAGAGAGGGAGAGAGAACTGAAAAAGTGATTTGAAATATCAGATTCATGAACTGATATAATATGGTCTACTCGAGCGTGGAAAGCTTCGCTCAAGCGTCAAATACACTTTCCCAGTACTTTTGCTAACAGATCAAACTTCTGGAATCAAATATTCTCCGCTCGAGTGCATAAACGGCCGCTCTAGCTGACAAGCAACTTTGAATGCATTTTGTATTTTTGCTTCGGGGGCGCTGTCCTTCGGCCCTGCCTGGGCGTTGCCTTAAACCCGCCAAGGAGCGCTGCCCCTGGACCTCCGCAAGCTGACCGGGCAGCTCAAACCTCGACATGCTGAGCGAAGTGGCAAAACATGAAAGAATTAATTTCTGGTACAACTCTGCAAGGCACAATTTGGGTTGAATTCGCATCTAAAGGTTTGGAGACATTACATGTTCCAAACACACCGCTACAACCCAATAACCAAAATAAGAGGAATATAGGGAAACTAAGATACATAACACTATTCAAAACCATACCAATCCGAGCTCGGAACACCACAAAGAGACGGGTCAAAACCGGGATCGCTATAACCTTCCCCTCTTAAAGAATTTCGTTCCCGAAATTTCAAATCAAACTACCCAAACAAAGGGGTTTCTAGTGATCAAAACCACGCTATTTCATTTTCAAATCACAATACTAACTCTCAAACAAATTCCACCATTTTCACCATGGTTATCTCATTAACAACAACCTCCCAAATACGCATAAACATGAAATTTTCCAAAAAGTAATGGTAACTCTCAACAGCCTTATGCTTAAAACAACAACGCACATATGTGGTTAACAACTTTAAATACGTTTCCCTCAACACTAGGGAATATTACAAATAAAAGCAACTTAAGCGTTTTCAAACAAATCCGGATATTTAGAGCGGACTTCCGCCTCCCGTTCCCATGTTGCTTCTTCAACCCCATGGTGTTTCCACAACACCTTTACCAACGGTATAGTTTTGCCCCGTAGCACTTGCTCCCGGGTATCTAATATTTGAATTGGTTGTTCTTCGTAAGAGGCATCCTCATCTACCTTCAAGTCAACCCAATCAAGCACATGTGAATGGTCGGGTTCATACTTCCTAAGCATAGCTACATGAAATACGTTGTGAACTTTCGAAAGTTGTGGCGTTAAAGCTAACCGGTATGCCACTTTCCCAATTTGCTCTAAGATCTCAAAAGGCCCAATGAATCTTGGAGATAATTTACCACTCTTACCAAATCTCATCAAATCCCGCCTTGGTGAGATTTTTAGAAACACATGGTCACCAACTTCAAAAGATAAAGGTCGTCTCCTCTTATCGGCATAACTCTTTTGTCGGCTTTGGGCTATAGCTAACTTCTTCCGAATGAGAACAAATTTCTCGGTTGTCTCTCTAACAATTTTCGGACCCAGCAACGATGCATCACCCACTTCGACCCAATAAACCGGTGATCTACCCTTGGTGAGATTTTTAGAAACACATGGTCACCAACTTCAAAAGATAAAGGTCGTCTCCTCTTATCGGCATAACTCTTTTGTCGGCTTTGGGCTATAGCTAACTTCTTCCGAATGAGAACAAATTTCTCGGTTGTCTCTCTAACAATTTTCGGACCCAGTAACGATGCATCACCCACTTCGACCCAACAAACCGGTGATCTACAAGGTCGGCCATACAAGGCCTCAAATGGTGCCATCCCAATACTAGCTTGGTAACTATTGTTGTAAGCAAACTCAATCAATGCTAAGTGCCTTTCCCAAGGCCCCTTAAAATCAAGGACACAAGCTCTAAGCATGTCCTCTAAAATCTGAATGGTATGTTCCGACTGTCCATCGATTTGAGGATGATAAGCAGTGCTAAGAGTCAACTTAGTTCCTGACGCCTCTTGAAGGCTTTGCCATAACCGGGCAGTAAAACGAGGATCCTTATTCGACACAATAGTCCTAGGGACTCCATGAAGTTGAACTATCTCGCTAATGTACAACTCTACTAAGCGTTCAATTGAGTCGCTGGTGCATATCGGAATGAAATGGGTAGACTTAGTCAACCTATCAACAATCACCTAAACGGCGTTATTGCCTCGTTGTGTTCTAGGAAACCTAACTACAAAATCCATGGTAACACGCTTTAATTTCCATTCGGCTATCGGTAAGGGTTATAACAAACCCGCTGATTTTTGGTGTTCAGCCTTCACTTGTTGACAAGTAAGGCACTTCGATATAGATAAAGTGACATCTCGCTTTATACCCCTTCACCAAAACTGACGACAAAGATCATGGTACATTTTGGTGCCTCCTAGATGTACCGTAAGACGCGAGTGATGAAATTCTCGGAGTACTTCCTCTTTACAAGATTCCGGTACAAACAAACGGTCTAGGTAACGTACACTCAGATCCGAGTGAAGGTTCAAACCTTTCTCTTCTTTCCTATTGGAAATTTTAACCCGGATAGACTCTGTTTCACGGTTCCCTTGTTGTGCCTCTATGACCTTACTAATCAAGGTAGGTTGAGCAGTCAAAGTAAACAAGGTAGCACTCTCGCTGGACTCACCCAAGTGCAAATCGAACTTGCCAATTTCACCTAGCATAACCTATTCCCAAATGGCCACACTTGCCAAACTACTCACAGATTTCCGACTCAAAGCATTGGCCACCACATTGGCCTTCTCCGGATGATAGTGTAATTCAAAGTCATAATCCTCCAAAAATTCCATCCACCTCCGTTGGCGTAAATTCAAGTCTTTTCGCAAAAACAAATATTTTAGACTCTTATGATCAGAGAAGACTTTAAACTTCTCACCATACAAGTAATGCCTCCAAACTTTCAAGGCAAAAATCACCGCCGCTAATTCTAAATCATGGGTGTGGTAATTTTTCTCATGAGTCTTCAATTGTCGTGAATAGTAGGCCACAACTTTTCCCTCTAGCATTAAGACACAACCAAGTCCATCCCCAGACGCATCACAATAGACAATGTAATTCAAACCCCTTTCCGAAATTATCAAAATCGGTGCGGTAGTCAATATAGTCTTAAGTTCTTGGAATGACTTTTCACAAGCCTCACTCCACACAAATTTGATACCCGTTCTAGTCAACCTTGTCAAAGGTGCGGCTAGTCTAGAGAAGACCTTTACAAAACACCGATAATGCCCCGCTGTAGACACCCTATTTTTGACCGTCCTCAAGACTTGGACGTCATCGTTTGAACACTCGATGATCATCCATGTTCGTGTTCGTTTTGAGTTCCCGAAGGTCTCGGCTGCGAGCCTTGTCTCAGGATCTCTTAACTTGCCTGTTCTGTGGCTGGTTATGGACCAAGAACTTGTTTGTTTTGCTTTTGAGGTCAGAGAATGGTTTGTTGGTCATCCACACACCTCACCGGCCTGGGCTTGGAGCCACCGGCCCTGTTTTGTTGCTACCGGCCATTGGTGAGGCCGGTAGACATTATTTTTGGTCGGCCGATTGTTTGTTTGGCCAATCGGTCATATTTTCTGGCCGGGACTTCTTTTTTGCCTTTTTCAGGCATTTTGCATGCTAGTTGTGCCAGCTAGAGCACACATACATGTCCTCCATACACATGTATGGAATATTTGCACCCTTTGCACCCTTTTGCTCTAGCTTCTTGAGGAAGCTTGAACCCTTTGTCTTAGCTTCCCCAAGAAGCTTGGTCCTTTGCCTTAGCCTTCCAAAGAAGCTTGAACCTTTATTCTAGCTTCTCAAGGAAGCTTGACCCCTTTGTCTTAGCTTCTCTAAGAAGCTTAGGCCCTTTTTGTTCTATAAAAGAGGGACACCCTTCTCCTTTAGGAAGGTTGAGCAAAAAATCAGAGATATATATCACACATACCACACTCTCTCTATATCTCCCCCTCTCTCTAGATTGTGTGTGTATTAGTGTTCAAAAGTGTGTTTTTGTTCCTATTTTTGCATTAAGGCACCTAGTGTTACACCATACTTCGGTTACTGAGGTGTTGAGGGACTGGTTTCAGAGTTTTTAGGTTGGTTTTGATCAGAAGAAGGGGCTGGGGTTGGTGCTCTTGAAGTGTTCTTCAAGGGTGAGCACTATTGTTTTATATTCTCCATTTTTGTACAAGCTTTTAACCTATCTTGCATGCTTTTTTGAGCTTTGTGTATAACTAATAAAAGTTCTGATTTTTCATGTTTAAGATGTTTCATTAAGGTCTCTTTTGTGTTTGGGGTTTTCCACCTCCTCTTAGGCCTTGTTTGGCCTTTTTTTGTGCCTTTCTGTTTGAGCTTTGGGACCTCTTTATTTCGACCTTCTCACCACTGAAATCCAGAGGATTTTCAGTGGTGGAGAAGTGGTTTTGAGGTCATGTATAGGGGAGGGACACCCCTCTCCCTTTTGTCTCATTTGCTTGTATTATTGGCTTAATATGGTAGCATGTATGTTTAGTTGTTTCTAGCATCATTTCAGTAGGTATTCAGAGTTATTTTGTCATGTTATACCTCTGTTTTGAGTTGGTTTAGTGGTCTCTTACATGCTTCATATACATGCCTTGTAATCCCATTGTTTGCTTTAAACATGTGTCTAGCATGTGGACTACCGTGCTTTCATATTTTGGCTTCATTCCTTGAAGCTTTTAGCCTTGTTATGACATGATTAAGCTTTGATTTTAGTCCTTTTGGTCATGCTTGCATTGTTTTACATAGCTACCATGTAATCTAGCTTCTTGGCCTTTGGTGTGTGAGTCTTTGGCATGCTTTACTTGGACCATTTCAGTGATTTGGAATCACTTATCATGCTATTTCAGTCCATATTCCATTCTTGTATGCTTGCATTTACCATCCTCTCAATGCTTTGAAGAGTTGTTCTTTTGTGCCTTAAAAATGAGTCATTGTGCATGCCTCTTTGTTTAAGTCTTCAAACTGCCATATCAATGGGTTTTGGGGCTCATTTTGGTATATTATAACTCTGTTTTTTGTTGAAAAGTCCATGCCATGCTTGCTTGTGATAGTTGTAATGGAGTGCTCTCTTTGTAGTCTTGAATGCCTTTGTTTTGGTGCTTATTTCTTAGCATGTTTTGGCCATGTTCCATACATGTTCTAGTCTTGTTTTGGTCTGCCCTAGAACTGATTTAAGTCATTATGACTCTTTAAGGCTTGGTTGATATGGCTATGGTTTGAACCCTTTGGTTGGCCTCAAGCCTTGGGCCCCTTTGCATGCTATGCTTCACTTGTGTGTTTGGATTTGGAATTCCTTTTAGCATGATTTCAGAGCTCAGCATGTTTGTAAAATGCCCATGTTTGTCTCTTTTAAGTATGCTTGGAATTTCCTTTTTTATGCCTTAAGCGATACACCTTGGTGCATACATGCTTGCATGTGTGATTCGTGCTTTTGTGACATCATTATTGGCCACTGTTTTGGGGCATGGCTGAGGCCTCCCATTTCGGTTTAAGTCCACCCTTGTACATGGTTGCATGTTTGGCATGTTGCATCTTGTTACATCATTTGCATGCTAGCATTATATCATGTTTGCATGTTCTTGTTACATTAGCTTAGCTTGCATGTTAGGTTGCATTGCATTATATCTTACATGCTTAGAACATTTTACATTTGCATGTTTAAGTTGCATCGCATTTGGCATGCTTTGCTGACTTAGCCCCATATTGCATACTTGAACCATTTTGCATATTTGAGCCATATTGCATACAATTGCATTGTGTTTGGTTTGGGGTGTCAAACCAAACATGAGGTATGAGGTGTGTTCGTACTTAAAGTGACGAAATGCGCCTCAATCCTCGGTCCCCGACACTCTTGATCCCAACATGATAGAGTGTGTAGCATTTATTTGTTTTCGTTGCATTCATTTTACATTGATTTGCAAACTTGGCACCTTTGGCCATCATGCATCGAAATGCGTGATTGGTGGCTCGAGGACCGAGAGCTATGCTCCCTTGAGTTCATTGCATGATAGGAAGAGTGGCTATGCACACAATGCCTTGAAAATACCTTGCCATGCACTGTCTGTCCTCTGTTGCAGCAAAACCAGTATTCTGCAGGAAGAAATGGCCGGTTGGCAATCTTCAGTGCCGGCCGACCACAAAGGTCCAGCTGGTGGACCAACTTCTGGTTGGTTACCATATTTCCATAGCCGGTGGTCATATATCTTGGCCGGTGATATCCTATAATGATCATGGAGTAATTCAGAAGCATTCCAAGAATTTTCACAATTATTAGAGATGCATAACAGTGCAAACAGAGGCAACAGAGGCATGGCAACGGGTTTCCGAGCAAGACAAATCGAGCATGCATCATCCAAGCATTCCGAGACGGGGCTGCAGCGGCCTCCCTTTGTAACTGATTTGTTAATTAATTTAGGTTTTTGTAATATTTAATTAGTTAGAGTAGTTAATTATTTTTTTGTTTTGTATTATTTATTCGGACCCTCTGTCGAGAGGGTGAATTTGTAATAAATGTGCGTGCGTGTGTGAATGTCTTCCAACCCCACGTCTTTCTCCATTTTATTTACTAGCTTTTGATGGTTAGTTTAGGACATGTTTCAATTAGCATACTTATGCTCGCATGTTTGCATCATTCATCTGTTTTGCATGCACCGGGCTCGGTGCATCATGCTAACTGCATTGTGTTTCAATTCCAACTTGAATACGTGTATCGAGTTGTCGCATTTCACATGCCATTCTTAGGGTAGCCGAGCCTATCTTAGTTGCATTTTGCATGCGTTGCATTAGCCATTGCTAACATGAACTAGGATCATGCATGATTACTAACTAGTTTCTTGTTTTGGCACAGAGTACTAGGTAAGCTTTTACGTTTTAGCATCCTTGCATGCGTGTGAGTGACTGCCATGATAGCATGCTTGCTATGAGGCTATTTGCTTACATGATATAATTGCCTGAATGCCTGTGGGTGAAGGTTGGGTTGCTTGAGTTGGAATAATTCGTCGAAACCTGTGTTTTAGCCTACTTATGAGTAGCAAATTTCAATCCATTTTCAAAACAAACGGGTATGCGATGCTTTGTTCCAAATTAGGCGATCTAGTCTATACTTATTTTGCTGCGCATATCACATAGTAATTTTAGCTAGTTAATCAGAATAAGAACGCATGTGTTTTCAAAAACGAGATATCATGTTTAGTAGTGGCCGATCTTTGATCGGGCGAGCGGGGGTGCTCATAGCTGACCTTCCCCAATCGTACCCAAGTTCCCGAGCCGAGGCAACTTTGGTGATGGCGGACATGTGGCCTTAGGCAACGAGTCCGGGTTTCCTAAATTTTTAAAAAATAAAACATTTAGGTGGCGACTCTGTATCTGGCAAAACAATCCATGTTTGGCACTTCTTTATAAAAATCTGTTTTTCAAAACAATTTGCCAGATTTGAACTCTTTGGTGATTTATTAATCTCACATCGCACATTGTGAGATCAGATTAAGAACCGTGACATTTGAGTCCGAACTGTAGTAAGCCTAAATAAACGAAACGGGATTCCCTCCCGGGACGTTCGGGGACGTCTACACCCGCTAATCCCAAGAAACTCTGGATCTTGAAAACATTCTTGGGTTGCTCCCAATTGTGTACAACATCTATCTTTGAGAAGTCCATAGTTACTCCCTCTCTAGACACCACATGTCCCAAAAACTTCACCTCAGTTAACCAAAACTCGCATTTCTCAAATTTGACATACAATTGGTGCTCACTAAGTAAACCCAGCACTACCTGCAAGTGAGTCTCGTGTTCCTTCTCAGAGGTTGAATAAATCAATATGTCATCCACAAAGACGACCACAAAACGGTCCAAGTATTCCCCAAAAATTCTGTTCATCAAATCCATAAAGGAAGCAGGCGCATTGGTTAACCCAAAAGGCATTACAAGGAATTCATAGAGGCCATAACACGTATGAAACTTCTGAATGTCCTCCTCCCGGACCCTCAACTGATGGTACCCTGACCTCAAATCTATTTTCAAAAAGTAGCGAGATCTTCTAAATTGGTCAAACAAATCATCTATCATTGGTAAAGGATACTTGTTCTTAACTGTCACTTAATTTAACTTGCGGTAATCAATACATAACCGTAACGATCCACCATTCTTCTTCGCAAAGAGAGCCGGTGCTCCCTAAGGTGATGTACTAGGGGGAATGAAATCTTCAACTCATGCAATTTGGCAGGTGCAAATCTATACGGTGAGATGGATATCAGTGCCGTACCAGACACTAATTCAATGGAGAACTCGATCTCCCGGAGGGGTGGAAAACTAGTAAGATCCTCAGGAAAGACATCCCAGTATTCACAAACTATCCTTGGAAACTTAACATGGGCCCCGTCACTCTCACTATCCAAGAGTGTTACAGGAAGGCCACTAAGCTTGCTCCTACTACGAGGGTCAAAAACTAGTGACAAGGTCCTATCAGCTCGGTTCTCCAGAAAATAGAAACAATCACCACCCGAGATACATACAGTAACTCTCTGACGGTAACAATCAATCACCGCTCGCTACGAAAATAACCAGTCCATGCCTAAAATGACATCAAAACTTGACATGTCTAGCAATACAAAAGCAAACGAGAGTCGACGTCCGGCAACTTCTATTTCACCACCATGACAACCCTGGTCTAACTCAATTGTACCTCCAACATGTGACTTTACTTTGAGTGGAGGCGCTAATCGTGCCACCTCTAACCCCAATGTAGAAACAAATGCAGCAGACATAAATGAATGAGATGCACCTGTGTCTATCAGCACATTAGCCAAAGTATTGTACACAACAAAAATACCTCTCACAACCGAGGATCCTGGTGACTGTTCTGGCTTGGCAATAGTATACACGCGCCCCTGGTTAACTTAGCCGAAGCGGCTCCCTGATTTGCTCATGAAGCCTGAGCTGAATGAGCTTGCTGGTGGCTCTGAGTCTACTTCGACCCTGATGTGCTAGATGCGCCTCCCAACTGTGGGCAAGTTCTCTTCATATGCCCCGGCTGACCACACTGATAACAATTAAACCCTTGGCCTCTATTCTGAGACTGAGATTGACTTTGAGATCGGTTAGGTGGTGGTAACATCAATTGTCCTGCACCTTTCTGTGGGCATGAATGGGCTTTGTGGCCCGGTTGGCCACACTTGAAACACGAGAAGCTACTCGATGCACTTTTTCCCGGACCCGCACTAGGCAGAGGAAAAGTGGATCTAGACTGCTGTGGTTGGGACTGGGATAGATAGGTGTTCCTGCTCTTCTTGTTTTGCCTATAGTCTCCTTGAGATTCCTAGCCCCTAGGCCTCGAACCCCGAACCCTCTCCTCCTCAGCTTGTATAGAAATTTCTACATGTGCCGCCATCTCCACAAGATGGTCATATTCCCAACAAGCTTGAAGAGGATCTTAGTTTTCAATTTCTTTTCAAATTCTATGCAACGGTGCTCTTCCGTTGCCACCAACTTCGGTGCAAATCTGGACAAACTAGAGAAGACCGCCTCAAACTCGGCCACGGGCATGTCGAGTTGTTTGAGGTCTTTAAACTCTTGCCTCAATCTCTCCCTGGCAGTGAAAGGTATGTACTTATCTTGGAAAGCAACCACAAAGACTTCCCATGATGGCTCCACACTACTCTTGGCATACTTCCAACATTGACCCGCATCTCCTTTAAGGTAGTAACTTGCTAGAGTCACTCTCAACTCGTTATCATCAACGTGAAGCATCTCAAATGTCTTCACTGTTTGTTCGAGCTATTCATCCGCTTTCTTAGGCTTGGGGCCACCATGAAATTCATCTGGTTTGGCCCATAAAAACTCTCTAGTGAGAAAACTCGCCCTTGACTCCGCGGGGTTTTCTCGGGCTTGATTCTCCTTCCTCAACAAGTTCATAGACTCCCTCAAAGCCCCCGTCATTTCTCGGGCTAGGGTCCCCATTGCGGTTTGACCCGCTTGTCCCACTTGCTTGGCCACATTAGCTTGGCTTGCTTGCTCGGCCATATTAGTTTGGTCGAACCCTTCTTTTTGCACCAAAACCCTATGGACCAGTACTTCATGCACACCTCGGCGAGCCCTACCACGCCTCCCGCCTCTACCACCACGGACTTGACCCCTTTCTGACATCCTCATAAAGGACACAAGAGAAATAATTTAGCACATTAACTCATATGTGCTCGTAACTTGACTCACATGTTCGACTACAACAATTCCATATATTTCTCTACCATATACACAATTCAATTTCACTCCACATAAGCATTTAGTCATGTAAACACATATGGACTATTCTTTTACGATGAAATCTGTCCCACGAAAAATCAAGAATTCTTAGTAGAATGAATATTGATCAAGTACCCTTCTAATGAGACCTCAAGAAATTTAACAGGCGCAAACAACATCCTAAAAGTCCAATCCCATACCATTTAGTCACATAAGCATGTTATCACATAGTTACAAAATGCATAACACTTCCTAAGTATGCTAAATGAACCCATTGTGGTTAAACAATCACTTCCCATGAACTCCAAGTATTCAAACCCAGTAGCTCTGATACCAAGTTGTAACGCCCAAATTTCCTATGCCCAAATGATAACACAACCATCATGGCTCCTTAAAGGAAAACATAAATAATTCTCTACACTTGCATTACATGATAAAATTAGTTCCTCAATGCGATTATACATTTAATCCAAAACCAAATAAATAAACAAATAGATATCCCCAAGGGTTTACAAGTTTCCAAGGCTTAAGCCTGGTTACACAAAATGGTTATTCAAACCCACACAAATACAATCCTTGGCTTACAAACAGAGTTACAGCAAAATGAGAGCCTTGTACTTTCAACACATATTTCCTTGCCTTTAGTTAGGCGAAATCACCACATCTTTTCTTGCACAAAAATCCCGTAGGTTGAGCATAAAGCCCAGTAAGAGATCCTTAACAAAGTATATATATTTTATACAAGTCTCAAGAGATGAAATGCACATGTCATGTTATGGTCCTTTTTTGAAAGTAAATCACATTTTCATCTTTTGAAAACTATCATGCTCAATGATGTCATGCAATTTCAATTGTTCAAAACTTAACAATTTATTTCAAGGGCAGTAAATATGACTCTGGTAATTCTTAGGTCAATGTCTGCAAGTAGACTATACAAGTACTACCAAATTGTCATTTTTACCAGTATATTCTTAGGTCGGTGTCTGCAAGTAGACTGTACAAGTACTACCAAATTGTCATTTTTACCGGTATTAACCGGAAGGCTCGACACCTATCCAAGCCGGTTTTCGGTCTTTCACGCCGGACTCTCAGGCTAACTTATTCAATATCATCTACACCACCTATCAAGACTTACTAACGTATTTACCCCAAAATCATTCCGTGAAAACTTATTTCTCATCTTTCTTTTCTCAATGCAAGTTTTCAAATCAACTTTCAAAGTTTAATGTAATCAAATGAATTGATATGCCAATTTCACAAGATGAATATAAATACTTTTATTCCAATTCATCATCCAAGGAATAACACAATTCCTTCTTCTCAAGTATCCTCAACAATTAGTCATTTCAAGACCATTTCAACGTTTTGAACAATAATTTCCAAAGTGAACAACAATTCTCATATTCCATGAAATTCATCATTTATATAAATATAAATAAGAAATTTTCCAAACATCCATTTATTTTGACACACAAAATAAATATAACAATATCATTCATGGATTTTCAATCTCTTTTAAAAACCCCTAATTTCTAGGTTTTCTCACAAAAACTATACAACTCAAATCTTTTGAAAGAAAACTTTTCAAAATCATCTTTTCTTCAATCAACGAAGATCAAAACTCATAAGATCATTTTAAAAGAACAAGAGACAATCCACTTTCAAAATAGCTCAACTTCTTGAATTAACAATCAATTTTCAAAGCTATCGAAGGATGATTGCGAAAATCATCTAGATCTTGCAAACATATATACATATATAACTATAAGAAAATCCATACCTCAAGTGTAAAAAACCCAAGCAACAAGATGGAACTTTAGAGATGACGAAATCAAGTTCTTCTTGGATCAAAATGAAGCTCTTGAAGCACTCTACCTTTTTCTCAAAGACACTAGGGTGAAGAACACAATGGATCTAGATAAAATCTTAGAGAGAATGTGAGTTTTTAGAGAGAGAGAGAGACTTAAGATCCGAGTTTTTGGTCAAATACATTTTCCTAGTACTTTTGCAGATAGGTCAAACTTCTGGAACCAAACATTCTCCGCTCGAGCGCATAAACGGCCGCTCGAGCGGACAAGCAACTTCGAATGCATTTTGCATTTTTGCTTCTGGGGCAGTGCCCCTTTGCCCTGCCTGGGCGCTGCCCCTTGGACCCCCGCGAGCTAACCAGGCAACTCGATCCCCGACATACTTAGCGAAGTGGCAAAACATGAAAGAATTAACTTTTGATATAACTCTGTAAGGCACAATTTGGGTTGGATTCGCATCTAAAGGTTTGGAGACATTACCTGTTCCAAACACATCGCTACAACCCGATAACCAAAATAAGGGGAATACAGGGAAACTAATATACGTAACACTGTTCAAAACCATACCAACCCGAGCCCGGAACACCACAAAAAGAGGGGTCAAAATTGGGATTGCTACAGAAAGATTTTGCGTCATCTACGTAGCCCACTTTACATAACCTTGACACGAGGGTATTGAATGAAGCAACACAGAGCCCAAAATGCTTCCCTTCATTCTTTCGCAAGAAGGCTACTCCTTGTAGCAATGACTGTCTACATAGACCATCTATTAGAATTGAATTGGTGTGTTCACTCTAAAGGGTCCCACTAGCTTTGATTTCATCATATACATCCCACGTGATACCAGTGTGCCTTAAGTTGTACAACAAACTGTTGTAGGTCAAGATTGAAGCTTGATACGTTAACTTAATAAATTTTTTTAAAAATAAGATATTACTGTAATCCCGCTATTTTCATCTTTGGTAAGAAATTAGAAAATATTGAAAATTTATTATTTTGTTTATTCTAACTTATAATATTATGCAAAATCATTACAATCTCAATTTCATAATAATTTGGATACTTGACTTAGACCAGGATGGATCTAAGGGGGGAGGCAAATATTTTAAAAACTATGTGTAGACACCCCATTTTTGACCGACCTTAAGACTCAGACGTCACCGATTGAGCGCTTGGTGATGTTGCATATCGTGCTCGTTCACAGGTTTCAGAGTGTCGGCTGCGAGCCTTGCCTCCGGACTTTCGGACTCTTTTATGCTTTGCCTCGGTTTGCGAACCAGGCTCTGTTTTCTCTGTTTTCTCTTCCTAAAGGGAGGGAGAGGTCTCGTAGATCATCTCTCAGTGGCCGTAGGCTACGTTTCATGGTCATAGGCCATTTTGCTCGTTTGGAGTACGGTTTCCGGTTTTTCGGAGCCGTTGGCCGTATGCCTCGGTTCGGGACCGCTTAACCACCTCCGTTTGCTCCGATTTTTGGCATGCATCTTATTTGCTCCCTTTTGAGGGACATTGTGGCTCGAAAAACCAACTTCGTGGTCGAACACCACTTCCGGTGCCTAACAGTCAGTTTTCGGGGCCTCGGGCTGCGCGTTTCGGCCCCCGAACCTTCATTTTGCATCGGTTTGAGTTCATTTTTGGCAGGGATCTCTGTTTCATTGTTAAGAAGGTCGTAGAAGGGTGGGAGGCTAGTAATTGTTCTGACAACCAGTTTTATTCCTCCATCGCCCTCCGTCGCCCGTTTTTCTCACTTGAAAGCCAATGTTGACCACCCTAAGGCCACTTTTTCCAGCCCTAAACAACATATTTGTGTTATACACACCTGGGAGGCCACCAATATCACATGGCCGGCCAATAATTGTGTTTGACTCTTTGAACCCCTCCAAAAAGTGGGCTTTTCTCTCTCCTGGTTTACTTTCTCCAGTTTTTGACCACATGGTTGCGTTGTGCACACAGGGGAGGCCACCAATCTGGGGTGGCCGGCCACTAATACTTCTTGACCCTTTTGACCCTTGGCCGATCGGCCATGGGGAAGGCCGACCGGCCACCTGCAACTCCAATAACAGGCCGGCCTTGCTCCCCTCCTCTGGTACATTACAAATATGTATTTTGTTTCCCCCCAGATTGTGTATCCGGGGGGGCTGCACTTTTGGGGGGAAACTTGAATTCCATTTTCCCCCTTTTTTCCCCCCTCTTTTGCCTTTATAACAGCACCTCCAGCTGCATTTCAGCGGTTAGAGGGTTTTGGTTTAAGCCTCTTGCATTCAATCTCTCTCTCTCTATATTCCAACCATCAAAACCCCTCAAGTCCTACACCATTTCTACACCATCTCCAAGCCAACCAATCCACACTCCATTCCAGCAACTTCAAGGCCATTTTCAGAGGTCAAGGGCCACCAAACTTGGTCCAAGAGTTGTTGAAGACATAGGCTACAAGGGTAAGTCTCATTCTCCCTCTTTCTTGCCTATTTTTGCTCAATATATTAGCTCCTCTCGATTGCATATTTGGGCTCCGACCCTAACTGAAAATAGCATTATTTTGAGCTCCTTTTCATGTTTGTTTAAGGGCCTCTCTCTGTTTGAGACTTCCTTTTTACACTTGCTTCTTTACCTCTCTTGTATGCCTCTTTCTTGCATAGTATTTTAGGCCTATTTGTAAACTGTTTTGAGCTTGGTTATAAACTGTAAAGTGGCTTATTTTGAGCCCTTCTTCAACATTGTTGAAGGACTCTTCACTGTTTGAGACTTCCTTTTGTCACTTGCCTCTTTATCCCTCTTTTGGCCTTATTTTTTGCATGTTTTGTTAGCCCCTTGTGCTTGTATTTTTAGGCTCTGGTCCGAACTGTAAATAGCCTTATTTTGACCCCCCCTCTTCATGTTTTATCAAGGGTCTTTTGCTGTTTAAGGCTCCCTTTTTACACTTTGTGTTTAAACCTTATTTTAGGCCTATTTCTTGCATAGTATTTTAAGCTTACTTGTGCACTGTTTTGGGCTCGGCTGTAAACTGTAAAATACCTTGTTTTGAGCCCCTCTTCAACTTTGTTGAAGGGATCTTCATTATTTGGGGCCAGCAGTTGCTACTTGCTTCATTACCTCTCTTACGGGGCCTTTTTTGCATGCTAGTTTAGTCCTATTTGTGTCCATTGTTTGGCCTTGCTTAAAACTGCAAATATGCTTGTTTTGGGACTGTCTTGATTCTGTCTTCACACTTCATGTTCAAATAATGCATGCTTTGCATAGCCATAGGTCATTTCATGTATCTCATTTCATGTTTCGGGTCTCATTTCATGCATCGGGTACCATATTGCCATGTTTCGGGACTTTTTTGCATCATATTTCAGTACTGAAATTTGCATGCTAGTATTCCATATTCCATGCCTTGCCATGTCTTGTTAGAGTGGCATTTGTGCCTTAGGATCGGTCCTCGGTTTGCGTACACGTGTGCACGTATTTCGAGTGTCTCATTTTCATCTCATGGCTACTAATGTGAGTGTGGCTGGGGTCCACTCATGTTGGTGTAAGTCCATTGTGCATTGAGTATGCCATTTCATTTTATAACATTGCGTATGCTAGGTTGTATGTTAGAGCATTGCGTATGCCTTGTTACATCGTGCATTGTGTATGCCATCTCATAGCATTGTGCATGCTAGGTTGTATATTAGTTGCATTCATGCATGTCATGCATATTGCATTGTGCTTGGGACAGGAGTTAGCCCGAGCACGGGAAACGAGGGACGTTTCGTACTTCGAGTGACAGAACGTGTCTCAATTCCCAGTCACCGACACTCCGGATTATCCATGATGGAGTTTAGGTTTTGTTGTGTTTATCAGTTTTTGGGTCCTCGGGCTGCGTGTTTCGGCCCCCGAACCTTCATTTTGCATCGGTTTGAGTTCATTTTTGGCAGGGACCTCTGTTTCATTGC
>NW_021025891.1:306975-334538 GCF_004153795.1 Camellia sinensis
GCAAATGTTAGAGCTTGTACTTTCAACAAATATTCCTTGCTTTTAGTTAGGCGAAATCACCACATCTTTTCTGCTCAGAAATTCCCGTAGGCTTGAGCATAAAGCCCAGTAAGAGATCCTTAACAAAGTAATAGTATATTTATACAAGTCTCAAGAGATGGAATGCACATGTCATGGTTATGGTCCTTTTTTGAAAGTAAATCACTTTTCATCTTTGAAAACTATCATGCTCAAGTGATTGTTCATGCAATTTCCAAAATTGTTCAAACTTAACAATTTATTTCAAGCGGGTCAAGTAAAATATGCTCTGGTAATTCTTAGGTCAATGTCTGCAAGTAGGACGCTATACAAGTACTACAGAATTGTCATTTTTAACCAGTATATTCTTAGGTCGGTGTCTGCAAGTAACTGTACAAACTACCAAATTGTCATTTTTACCGGTATTAACCGGAAGGCTCGACACCTATCCAAGCCGGTTTTTCGGCTCTTTCACGCCGGACTCTCAGGCTAACTATCAAATATCATCTACACCACTATCAAGACTTACTAACGTTATTTACCCCAAAATCATTCCGTGAAAACTTATCTTCTCATCTTTCTTTTTCTCAATGCAAGTTTTTCAAAAAATCACTTTCAAAGTTTAAAATGTAATCTAAATGAAATGATATGCACAATTTCACAAGATGGAATATAAATACCTTTATTCATAAGTCTCATCATCCAAGGACAATAAACACAATTCCTTCTTCTCAAATATCCTCAAACAATTAGTCATTTCAAGACATTTCAACGTTTTGAACATAATTTCCAAAGTAAAACAATTACAATTCTCATTATTTCCATGAAATTCATCATTTCATATAAATATAAATAAGAAATTATCAAACATCCATTTATTTTGACACACAAAAATAAATATAACAATATCATCATGCGAATTTTCAATTCTTTTAAAAATTCCCAATTTTTAGGTTTTTCTCACAAAAACTTACAACTCAAATCTTTTGAAAGAAAACAAAAATTTTCAAAATCTCTTTTCTTCATCAACGAGATCAAAAACTCATAAGATCATTTAAAAGAACAAGAGACAATCCACTTCAAAATAGCTTCAACTTTTTGAATTAAATCATTTTCAAATGTATACGAAGGATGATTGCGAAAATCATCTAGATCCTTGCAAACTATATACATATATTAACTATAAGAAAATCCATACCTCAAGTGTAAAAACCCAAGCAACAAGATGGAACTTTAGAGATGACGAAATCAAAGTTCTCTCTGATCAAAATGAAGCTCTGAAGCCACTCACCTTTCCTCAAAGACACTAGGGGACAGAACACAATGGATCTAGATAAAATCTTAGAGAAGAATGTGAGTTTTTCAGCGTGTCTGGAATTATCTTAGATGTATGGAGCGCGCTCTTGATTAATTTTCTTTATTCTTCTCACTCATGAGTCCACGTGGTTGGAAGTATTGTCACAATTTTGCAAATCTATTGTACTCTCTGTGCATCGGCAGTTCTATTATCTATTGCATCACATCTATTACATCCATTGCACCATATCTTGTTTTAGCGTCTGGTCTAAAGGAGAACCTTAAATCCTGCATCATCATTCACGCTGTTTTGCGCTCGTACTTGATTTTACTTGCATTTCTTCGCACTAATCTTGTGCACTCCGGTCTAGGAGACCTTAAATCCTCTAAAACGTGCAATTCCTTTGGTGTTTGTCGTGCCCGAACGACTTGCCAGTGGTCTGGTATAGCCACCTGCGTGTAGGTGCAGTGAAGTCTCCTAGGAGATCAACTGAGACGGTGGAAACTAGAGTTCGAATGGCTCTTGCCTAGAACGCAAAGGTTCGGGATTTTCGCAGACTAAAAGTGCTTGGTTTAAAATACCCAGGGTATATCCTCGGCTTGAAATCTGTATGGCAGCCCCATAGATTGAGATAGCATGTTGTAGCGCCTCAATTTCTGGATACCGAACCAACCTAGTCTGTCACCCTGTTGAGAATAGGGAAAGCTGCGACCAATAGTCGGAGAAAAAGTAGTACCTGCGCGTTCAACCAAGGAGAAGCGTGGGGGAAAGATCCCCAGGCACATGAGGTAAGTCCATTGCCAATTGTCCCTTGTAAGGTACCTTTAACCTGCTTAGCTATTACATTGCATTTTAGCCACTACATTACCATGCATTGCACTGAATCCTCAACTTTCAAACCGGCTTCGCGTAGCGCTATAAGTCCAATTATCAAACCGGCTTCGCGTAGGGTATAAGTCCAATTATCAAAACTGGCTTCGCGTAGCGTATAAAGTCCAACTTTTCAAAAGCCGGCTTCGCGTAGCGTATAAGCTTCCAATTTTTTTCAAACCGGCTTCGTGTAGCGGTATAAGCTCCAATTATCAAAATCTCCGCATATCATTTTGTATCTTGCCCCCTGCCGCGGCACATGTTCTTTTGATCTGAGTATGTTTGTCATAAGTCTTCGGCTTGTCAAAAATTTTATTTAAGGGTCGTCTCTGGCTTTGACATTCACTCCCTCACTTATGACTTCGCAAAGTTCTGTCAAAGAGGGGCAAGTGTTAGACATCCCATTTTGCACCGACCTTAAGATTCAGACGTCACGGATTGATGCGCTATGTGATGTTGCATATCGTGCCCGTTCACAGGTTTCAGAGTGCGGCTGCGAGCCTTGCCTCCGGACCTTTCGGACTTTTATGCTTTGCCTCGTTTGCAACGAGTCTCTGTTTTCTCTGTTTTCTCTTCCTAAAGGAAGGGGAGAGGTCTCGTAGATCATCTCTGCAGTGGCCGTAGGCTACGTCATGGTCAAGGCCATTATGCTCGTTGGAGTACCGGTTTCCGGTTTTTCGGAGCGTGCCGTATTGCCTCGGTGTCGGGACCGCTTAACCACCTGCCGTTTGGCTCCGATTTTTGCATGCCATCTTATTTGCTCTCTTTTGAGGACATTGTGGCTCGAAAAACAACACTTCCGTGGTCGAACACCACTCCCGTGCCTAACAGTCAGTTTTCGGTGCTCGGGCCTGCGCGTTTTCGGCCCCCGAACCTTCATTTTTGCATCGCGTTTGAGTTCATTTTTGGCAGGGATTCTCTGTGTTCATTTGTTAAGAAGGTCGTAAGGAAGGGTGGAGGCTAGTAAATTGTTCTGCAACCAGTTTATTCCTCCATCGACCTCGTCGCCGGCGTTTTCTCACTTGAAAGCCAATGTTGACCACCTAAGGCCACTTTTTCCAAGCCCTAAACAAACATATTTGTGTTATACACACCTGCGGAGGCCACCAATATAACAGTGGCCGGCCAATATTATTGTCGTTGACTCTCTTGAACCCGCTCCAAAAAGTGGCTTTCTCCTCTTCCTGGTTTTACTTTCTCCAGTTTTTGACCACAGGTGCGTTGTGCACAACAGGGAGCCCACCAAATCTGGGGTGCCGCCCACTAATACTTCTTGACCCTTTTGACCCTTGGCCGATCGGCCATGGGAAGGCCGACCGGCCACCTGGCAAGCTCCGAATAACAGGCCGGGCCTTGCTTCCCCTCCTCTGGTCATTACAAATATTATTTTGTTTCCCCCAGATTGTGTATCCGGGGCGGGGCGGGCGTGGCCACTTTTGGGGGAAACTTGAAATTCCATTTTCCCCCTTTTTTCGCCCCTCTTTTAGCCTTTTAACAGCACCTCCAGCTGCGATTTTCAGCGGTTAAGGGTTTTGGTTTAAGCCTCTTGCATTCAAATCTCCTCTCCTAGTATTCCCAACATCAAACCCCTCAAAGTCCTACACCATTTCTACACATCTCCAAGCCAACCAATCCACACTCCATTCCAGCAACTTCAAGGCCATGTTTCAAGGTCAAGGCCACCAATATCTTGTCCACGAGTTTAGTTGAAGACATAGCGCTACAAGGGTAGTCTCATTCTCCCTCTTCCTTGCCCTATTTTTGCTCAATATATTAGCTCCTCTCGATTGCAGTATTTTGGGCTCCGACGCCTAACTGAAAAATAGCATTATGTTGAGCTCCTTTTATGGTTTTGGTTTAAGGGCCTCTCTCTGTTTGAGACTTCCTTTTTTACATTGCTTTCTTTACCTGCTCTTGTATGCCCTCTTTCTTGCATAGTATTTTAGGCCTATTTGTATAACTTTTTGAGCTTGTTATATAACTGTAAAGTGCTTTATTTTGAGCCCTTCTTTCAACATTGTTGAAGGACTCTTCACTGTTGAGACTTCCTTATTGTCACTTGCCTCTTTACCTCTTTTTGCTTTTTTTCCATGTTTGTTACCCCTTGTGCTTGTATTTTTAGGCTCTGGTCCGAACTGTAAATAGCCTTATTTTGACCCCCCCTCTTTCATGTTTTATCAAGGGTCTTTTGCGTTTAAGGCTCCCTTTTTACACTTTGTGTTTAACCTTATTTTAGGCCTATTTCTGCATAGTTTTTAAGCTTACTTGTGGCACTGTTTTGGCTCGGCTGTAAACTTGTAAAAAATACCTTTTTTTGAGCCCCTCTTCAAACTTTGTTGAAGGATCTTCATTAATTTGGGCCAGCAGTTGCACTGCTTCATACCTCTCTTACGGGGCCTTTTTGCATGCTAGTTTAATCCTATTTGTGTCCCATTTGTTGCCTTGCTTAAACTGCAAATATGCTTGTTTGGGACTGTCTTGATCTGTCTTCACACTTCATGTTCAAATAATGCATGCCTTTGCATGCCATAGTCATTTCATGTATCTCATTTCATTTTCGGGTCTCATTTATGCATCGGGTACCATATTGCCATGTCGCGGGACTTTTTGCATCATATTCAGTACTGATATTTGCATGCTAGTATTCCATATTCCATGCCTTGCATTCTTGTTAGAGTGGCATTTGTGCCTTAGGATCGTCCTCGGTTTGCGTACACGTGTGCAACGTATTTCGAGGTTCTCATTTTCACTCTCATGGCTACTAAATGTGAGTGTGGCTGGGGTCCACTCATGTTTGGTGTAAGTCCTTGTCCATTGTAGTTATGCCATTTCATTTTATAACATTGCGTATGCTAGGCTTGTATGGTAGGAGCATTGCGATGCCTTGTTAACATCGTGCATTGTGTTATGCCATCTCAATAGCCATTGTGCTTACTAGGTAGTATATTAGTTGCATTTCATGCATGTCAGTCATATTGCATTGTGCTTGGGATAAGGGAGTTAGCCTGGCACGGGAAACGAGGGAACGTTTCGTACTTCGAGTGGGGGGGGGGACGGAAACGTGTTCTCAATTCCCAGTCACACACACTCGGATTAATCCATGATGGAGTTTAGGTTTGTTGTGTTTATATGTGCATTCATTTCATATTGAGTCGTGCAATTCGACTCCTCGGCCATCATGCACTGGATATGCTGATTGGCGCACGCAAAGGACGCGAGGACTACACTCCTTGAAGAGTAGTGTGCATACTATTATGGAAAATACTTTGTCATGCCCCTTTGTTGCTCTCTGTTGCAGCAAATCAGAAATCGACAGCCTTCTGGAGCTTGGCACGCATTCCAAGAACAATTAAACAGAGGCAAACCGGGGCATCGCGAGGGATTCTCCGCACAAGGCAACCTGAGCATGCATCATTCATCATCTGGAGCAGATTTGAGGCGTCCCTGGCTTGCATGCCAATTTATTGCTTTCCTAATTTAATTTGTTAATTAATTAGGGTTTTGTACATATTTGGACTGTAATTATTCATTTGGGACTGTATATTATTTATTCGAACCCTCTGCGCGAGGGCAATGTGTGTATAAGTGTGCGTGTGTGTGATGTATGTCTACCAACCCCACGTCTTCTCCCTTTTATTTACCCGCTTATGATGGTTAGATTAGGGCATGTTTCAATTAGCATACAGTATGATAGCATGTTTGCATTCATTTATCTGTTTTGCATGCACCGGGCTCGGCGCATCATACTAACTGCATTCGTATTTTCAATTCCAAGTTGAATACATGCTAGCTGTAGCATTTCATATGCCATGTTTAGAATAGCCGAGCCTGCTATAGTTGTATTTTTCATGTGTTGCATTAGGCATTTCTGTATAATTAGGATCATGCATGGATTTCTAATTAGTTTTGTTTTGGCTTGGAGTACTCGGTAAGTTTTATGCTTTAGCACCCTAGCATGCTGTGAGTGACTGCCATGAATAGCATGCTTACCATGAGGCTAATTGCTTATGTGATATAACTGCCTGATGCCTGTGGGTGAAGGTTGGGTTATTTGAATTGGAACAATTCATCAAATGTGTGTTTTAAAGCCCACTAGATAGTAGCAAAATTATGTTTTTCTAAGCCCACCTGAGGGTGGCAAATCCACGTCTTAGCCTACTTGCGAGTACACCATCAAACCATTTTCAAAATAAACAAACATGAAATGTTTTGTTCCAATTCAGACGATCCAGTCTATACTTGTATACTGTGCGCATTAATAGTAAATCTAGGCTAATAACCGGATTGGAATAAGAACGCATGTGTTTTCAAAAACGAGATATCATGTTTAGTAGTGGCCGATCTTTGATCGGGCGAGCAGGGGTGCTCACGAAGTGACCTTCCCCAATCGTATCCAAGTTCCCGAGCCGAGGCAACTTTGGTGATAACAGACACGTGGCCTTAGGCAAACGAGTCAAGGTTTCTTAAATTTTCCCAAAATAAAATATTTAGGTGGCGACTCTGTATCTGGCAAAGCAGTCCATGTTTGGCACTTCTTTCAAAATCTATTTTCTCAAAACGATTTGTTGGATTTGGACTCTTTGGTTCAGACTTAGAACCGTGACAAATTGAGAGTCCGAATTGTAGTGAGCCCAATATCGAACGGAACGGGGGACTCGTTCCTCCCCGGGGCGTTCGGGGACGTCTACAGCAAGCCTAAGTTAACTTGTTCAAGGGTCGTTTCCCACTTAAAGGTCATTCATTCGATTTCATTTCAATGGTCATTCCTTTCGATTTCTTCTTAACTTCGACTGAGGTTATGGATATCATTAAAGTTGAGCTCCAAATTTCGTCAAGCCACATTCCAAGGCTTCAATAATCCCTTGCAATCAAGATCTTCTAATCTCGGGTAGGCTTTGTTTTATATCAACTCTGTTCGTTTCTGATAAATTCTGATCTTTTCAAAATTTTCCACCTAGATCGAACTCATTTTATATCGGATCTGCCAACCTAGGCCGAGGCCTTATTTTCTTGATTCTGCACACTTAGGTTGAGCTCTTGTCTTTTGGGACCTACTTATCTAGGCCGAGATCTTGTCTTCTGGGATCTGGGATCTACTCATCTAGGTTAAGTTCTTCTCTTCTAGGACCTACTTATCTAGGCCACGATCTTGTCTTCTAGAATCTGGGATCTACTCACTTAGGTTGAGCTCTTGACTTCTCGAACCTACTCATCTAGGTTGAGTTTTTATTTTCTGGGATCTTGAATCTACTTACTTAGGTTGAGCTCTTCTCTTCTTGGATATACTAATCTAGGCCTAGATCTTGTCTTCTGGAATCTAGGATCCGCTAACTAAGTTTGAGTTCTTGTCTTCTCGAACCTACTGATCTAGGCTGAGGTCATGTCTTTCTAGATCCACTCACGTAAGGTGAGGTCGTTCATCTGGGATTTGCTTACCTAGGCCGAGATATTATCTTCTGGAATCTGGAATCTGGAATCTGCTCACTTAGGTCGAGCTCTTCTATCTGGGATCTGTTCCACCTAGGTCGTACTTTTCTATCTGGGATCTGCTTTACTTAGATCGATGCCTTTTCTTCTCGAACCTACTCATATAGGCGATATATTGTCTTCTAGGTTCTGGGATCTGCTCACTTAGGATGAGCTCTTGTCTTCTAGGACCTACTCATCTAGGTCGAGATCTTGTCTTCTGGAATCTAAGATCTACCCACTTAGGACGAGCTCTTATTTTCTCGAACCTATTCATCTAGCCCAAGATTTTGTTTTCTAGGATCTGAGGTCTGCTCACCTAGGTTGAGCTCTTGTCTTCTTGGACCTATTTATCTAGGTCGAGATCTTGTTCTCCAGGATCTTGGATCTGCTTAACTACGGTGAGCTTTTGTCTTCTCAAACCTATTCATCTAGGCCGAGATCTTGTCTTCTGGGATCTGGGATCTGCTCACTTAGGTTGATGTCTTTTCTTCTCAGACCTACTTATCTAGGTTGAGGTCATGCCTTCTTGGATCCACTCACCAAGGGTGAGGTCGTTTAGCTGGGATCTGCTCACCTAGTCCGAGCTACTCCATCTGGGATTTGCTTCACCTAGGCCAAGCTCTTTTATCTGGGATCTGCTTCACCTAGGTCGTGCTCTTCTATTTGGGATCTACTTCACCTAGGTCGTGCTCTTCCATTTGGGATCTGCGTCACCTAGGTCGATGTCTTCTCTTCTCGGATCTACATATATAGGTCGATATCTTATCTTTTAGGGTCTAGGATCTGTTCACCTAGGATGAGCGATCTTGTCTTCAAGGATCTAGGATCTGCTTTCTAAGAGTGGGCTCTTGTCTTCTTGAACTTACTCATCTTGGCCGAGATCTTGTCTTCTAGGATCTGAGATGTGCTCACTTAGGCTGAGCTCTTGTCTTCTCGGACCTATTCATCTAGGTCGAGATCTTGTCTTTTGAAATCTGGGATCTGCTTACTTAGGTTGAGCTCTTGTCTTCTTGGACCTCTTCATCGAGGCTGAGATCTTGCCTTTTGGGATCTGGGATCTGCTTAGTTAGGTTGAGCTATTGTCTTCTCGGACCTACTCATCTAGGCCGAGATCTTGTCTTTTGAGATCTGGGATCTGCTCACTTAGATTAAGCTCTTGTCTTCTCGGACCTATTCATCTAGGTCAAGATCTTGTTTTTTGGGATCTGAGATCTGCTTACTTAGGTTGAGCACTTGTCTTCTTAGATCTACTCATCTAGGTTGAGATTTTGTCTTATGGAATCTAGGATCGGTTCACATAGGTTGAGCTCTTGTCTTCTCGGACCTGCTCATCTAGGCCAAGATCTTGTCTTCTGGGATGAGGAATCTACTCACTTTGTTTAAGCTCTTGTCTGCTTAGACCTATTCATTTTGGTTGAAATCTTATTTTCTAGGATCTAGAATTTGCTGACCTAGGTTGATCCTTCCATACTTGAAGGTCGTCTTCATCTCCTCGGGAGTGCTTATGCCCCCTATCATTGCATTCATCTCTTCTGGAAGGGTCTTTATTCTGTCAATGTCAACAAGTTCTCCATCTTCGCTGAACTCGTCGTCACTGACATGTTGATCTTGCACGATGATGGTCATCTATTCCAACTAAATTCCTACAGATGGTGCCTAATTGTGGGTGTTGATTTTTTAACTTACAGCCAAACAGATTTCCTTCCGAGATCTAGGAAACTTAGCTGGAGAGCACGTGGCAGAATAGATTAAGCCAACACCTGCGCACAAAAAGACAAGAAATACCGCGGTGGCTCGTCCACTCGGGAGCACTCCAATGATCAAGTCAGTCAACTTATCTCTTAAAGATATCAACACAAGTACACAATTCACAATCAAAAAGCATACCTTATACCTACGGGGTGCCTTACTTTTATAGCCAGCAGTATCCGCGTCCTCTAAAAGTCTTACTTCATAGGACTCTATCCTTACAAGAATATCATTTATCTAAGACTCCTCTTATTTAGATTAGGATTAACTTTCTTATGAGTCCAATCTTACCCAAACAAGTAGTCTAACATCATTTAGGACTCTTTTCATTTATCCGAATATCTCGAATTCTGACATTATCGCACCATATCTTGGCAATATCACATGAACCTCGGCATTATGGCTCGCCCATATGGCACCTCAAAACATGAAACCTTATTTTGCATAAAGTATAAAACCTTTTCATATTTGATTTGTAACTCGATAGGTAACAAATAAAAAATAAATACAAAATTGACTGGTTAATAAACACCTTGTCAAAATTTTCAAATAATTAAGAAATATAATTTATAGGGTGAAGCATCAATAAATTTCAAAATGTGATCTTGTAAATTGTTTAGTTCTCCTTTTTTCTTATGAGACCAAATGTCCCATTAAAGTGAAAATTATATAAAAGGATAGTCACTTATATGTTTGAGTTTAATTTTTTAGGAATAAAAATAGGTTTATTAAAAAGTAAAATTACACATTTGGGTAATTTGTACTATAGAAGTTTTGGATTTTTCCTTATTCTAGAACAAATCCCACGTTACGAACAAAAACCTAACACTTTAATGTAACTTTCCAATAACGTAACACACTAAAAAACTCATTGGTGTACTTTTCCCAAACGTAATAACGTAACACTCAAAAAAGACTCTTTGGTATACTTTTCTCAAACGTAACACTCCAATGTAACACAAAAAAAAAAAAAAAAATTCATTAGTATACTATTCTCAAACGTAACACTCCAAAAAAATGAGATTCTTCAAACCATTTCAGTACAAAAATTTCTTAATAAGTTTTGAGCAAATGTATAATTTCAAATTATGAGTGCTACATTTGAAAAAATTATATTAAAGAATGTTTTAGTATTTGTATGTGTGTTACATTTTATCCACCCAAAGAAAAGTGTCACATTTGGAGTATTATGTTTAGAAAAAGTATACTACTGGAGTGTCACATTTAAGAAAAGTACACTAAGATTTTTTTTTTTTTTTTTTTTTTTGTGTTACATTGAGTGTTACATTTGGGAAAAATATACCAAAGAGTTTTTTTTGTGTGTTATATTAAAGTGTTACACTAAGGAATTTTGTTGGAGTATTATATTGAAGTGTTACGTTTGGAGAAAATACATTAAGGAATTTTTTTGTGTGTTACATTAAAATCTTACACTAAGGAGTTTTTGTGTATTACATTAGAGTATTACACTAAGGAGTTTTTTTAAAGTATTATATTAGAGTGTTATATTTGAGAAAAGTATACTAAGAAATTTTTGTGTGTGTTACATTAGAGTGTTACACTAAAGAGTTTTTTTGGAGTGTTATATTAGAGTGTTATGTTTGGAAAAAATACACAAAGGAATTTTTTTGTGTGTTACATTAGAGTGTTACAATAAGAAACTTTTTTGTGTGTTACATTGAGGGAGTTTGGTGTGGATTATAGAAGCTGATTATAGCTTATTTTAATTTGGAAAATTATGCCAGACTATTTGGTTGAGTTTTTGCTTACAGCTTTTTAGGCAGAAATACCTTAAATACGCTGAGAAAAGCTGATTATTTAGAAGCTAGGGAAGGGGTGCGTTTGGTTTCTGTTTTCTGATTATCAACTTTTAGTTTACAATAAGCTGCACCAAACAGGACCATCAGAATGTTACACTAAGAAATTTTTTTGGAGTGTTACGTTTGAGAAAAATACAATAATTAGTTTTTTTATGTGTTACATTAGGATATTACACTAAGTTTTTTTTTAGTGGTTGTTTGGGATGTCCTAAATAAGAGCACTTTTTGTCTTTTTGGACTAAAAAGTTGAGAAAAAAAAGATGGATGTTTGGATTAACTTTTTGACTTTTTACGAAAAAATATGTATTAAAAAATTGTATAAATTAGTGTGTAGGAAAGTTTTGACAGTGTAGACTGTGAGGTGACAACAAGGTTTGCAGAGTGGTGTAATAAGAAATGGTTGCCTTCTTTTCGGGCAACCATTTGGACGGTGTTCTTTGGCTAGTGGGGGTCCACCACGGGTCCCGTTTTGCTAATCGAAACCGTTCAATGTGTACAATTCGTCGAGTATTATATGTTTGTAAAAAATCACGTTGATCGGATTGGATTAATTTTTTTGTCAAACGTTAACTATAACACCATCTATTTTTTATACAAATCTGATTTGTTATGTAGTTAACGATATCCGATCAATGTGATTTTTTACAAGCATATAGTACTGGACAAGTTTTACACATTAACAGTTCGGATTATCAAAATGGGACTCGTGGTGGGCTCCCACAGGCCCAACATTACCGTCCAACTTAGTGAATATATATATGTAATTTTTTTTTGTTCCTTTTACGATACTTTCCTATCAATTTAGTACCAGGAACAGTGTAAAGTTAGTTTGTATTAAAATATTATGTATATTAATTTTTTTATACTTTTAATTTGTGAATAGTGATGACTTATTTGCTTTTTGGATTTTTTCTAACATCCCAAACCATGCCTTAGTATTACATTGGAGTTTTATGTTTGAGTGTTACATTAGAGTATTACAGTTTGAAATTATACATTTGGCCAAAACTTACTAAGTAGTTTTTGTACTTCTTTTGAAATATTTGAAAAATCCCACATCCTTGTAGAATATTTGAAGAATCCTATATTTTAAGTCATTTTTATATTTCTTTTAAAATGTTTTCCAAATAAAAAAGGTTTTTATATAAAAATTCACCCCAAATTTGATTATCATATATTGTGTACCTTACCTTTTTAACACAAAAGAAAGGAAAAAAAGAAAAAAGAAAAAGAAAAGAGAAGGAACATAATAGAAATAAGAGTATATCCATAAATCAAATTTTAAATAATATATTAAATCTACGTTTTCAAATTTATGAGACTAATTGGTCTATAAGAAAATCTTTAGGACTAAATGGATCACCATTCCTCAAGAGAGAATTTATAGGTAAATTTTTCCAATTTATATTGGTTAAAAAACGCCCAATCAAAATTTTTAAATAATTAAGCCACATAATTTCTATAAATTTCACAATAGACAAAAAATATATATTTGAATAGAAAATTTTTACCATATACACCTTAGATGAATTTGATTATAACTAAAATAATAAACGCAATAAACCGTTAAAAAAAAAAAAAAACTCTTAAACCCTCATAAATTAAATATCACAAAAGTCATAATCACAGTACATATATGTGTTTTATAAAAAATTTCATTTGAATATCACCCAAAAGAAAAAATGAAAAATACAAATCAATTATGAAGTATAATCTCATTCCATTGCTGATTTGTCTGATCATATTCACTCAACCGAAAAGCTTTGGACCCACCTTAACTGACAATAATTGCAAAAATTATATGCATGTGCAACACAATCTGGTCACAATTTTACTGAGCTCTAGATTCCAATGGCGATGATGTTGACAAGTGGTGCTTTTTTTGAGACATGTATGATGCACATACATGCTGAGCTGGCATTCCTATCGCATCCTCCACCGTCCGATCATTCCAACCAACTCTCATGCCTTGATTCAACCGTTGGATGAACCCTTTCTTGTACACCTCGCAATAATTCAAGAAATGTGCCACGGCTCTAGGATTCTCATCCTTCCAGCAAATGTTGTCAGATTCCGGCTGATTGCCACCGCCGGAGAAATCTTCCGCCGCCGCACCACCACCCAACCCAGCTAAGCCACTGATGTATTCAACCATGCCATCGATGAGAGACTTTGGAGCATTATTATTATAGAGCCATACACGTGACATGCCATTTTGGACTGCCCTTAACATGGCATGGTCAACATTAGTCTCTTCCATGAATATTGAGGGGCTTAAAAGAAGAACAAATTCATGATCCTTCAAGGACTCAACCATGACCATGTGGGTCAGATTCCGGCTGGTGAGCCCGAGGGTGACACGGTTGACTTGCTTCTTGGGTTGTGTAGTATTAGGATTGGGATAAAGAATTGTTTCAACAAATTTACTTGTTTTGAGTACTAACCTTGTAGCTTTGTCGTTTGACACGTATAAGAGGTCGAATTGGCGGCGGGCGGCGGAGTCGGCCACGGCGTTGTTTTGAATATTGATTTGAAAACCTTTGGAGGCTTCATGGTTTGCCCATAAAGAGAGAACGCCGACCACGACGATGAAGAAAAGTCGGAGAATGATTTTGGAATTGGATGAGACCAATTTGATGTTATCATCATCAGAAGGGTTGGTGGTGGTTGGGACATCAACGGTGGCGGCGGTGATGGTGTTAGGGAGGAGGGGATGAAGGAGGTGGTAGTCCTCCATGTTGAGAGAAAGAATGAGAGATTGAGTTTAGTGTGTTCTAGAAATACAATTGACAATGAATTGTCATGAAGCATAATAACCTGCGCCCATACGTTTGGTTGAGTGGACCATATGTGTCCAAAAATTATTTATTATTTTTGGAGCCACTTCAATTAGTTTTCAAATTAATACTAATTTGGCAACACATTAAAAGAGATGAGCTTCTTGGAGAGAAGCAACCGAATGATTGAAAGGTGCTTCTCTCCATTTAAAAATAAATTACCTTAATAATTATTTTGTAACTTTTTATTTGTAAATCTTCTCAAAAAAAGAAAAAAGAAAAAAGAAAAAGAAAATATTAATAATTTGTTTCGAAATTTTTTGTTTTAGTCTATCACTTTTGATGAGTTTCCTTTCCCTAGTTGTAGCCTCTTAATTAATGTCAAGCGAGAACATAAATTTTTTATTTCATATTAATATGTATACATACAAGAAGTGAACCAAAATTTAAAAATAATAATAATAATAATTTGACAATATAGGTTTAATAAAATAGATTAACCAATTTTTTTTTTTTTATATAGATTTATAGTTATTACAGACGACCAAAATGGTTATGCACATATTAATTAGGCAAATTACACCTGTATTTCTAAAGTTTGGCCATTGTATCTATTAGTTGACTTTCTAATTATAATATATTTGATCTTAAATTTTAAAATTTGTATTAATTAATTTTTAGTCAGTCTGTATCCACTATTAAAGTGTGAACAAATATATGGAGACGAATGAATGTGTATGTGATTTACCCATATCTACCGAAACTATAGTTAAAGTATGAAATATTACAAAAATACATCAGATCACATATTGTCCGACTAGACTCTCATCTCATCCATTACCTGTTTGTTTCCACTTAATCTCTGGAAATCGATTCCTATGTTTATCAACACACTTTCTTGCTTATTTGTGCACGGCATCATCACTTTGCCTTGCTGGAGTACTCATCTTGACTTGGGTTGGAATCTGATGCTTCGCTGGAATTGATACAACTGGGCTGCTTTGTTGGGTTCTAACTGGGCTACTGCAGCCTTGCTTAAAAGCAAATACTAACAAGCGTCCATGGCCATTATTTAATGTTGAGGACGGTGTAAAAAATATTTTAAAAGATATTGATTTCAATAAAAGTGCATAATGTTAGTGAAAAATTTAGTGTTTTAAAAATATTTTGTTTGCACTTGTTAACAAGATTCAATATTAAAAAGAAAAATGATTGAGACACTTAATTTATCACTATTAAAAATTACCCTAAATGATGTGTTTGACAAGTGTCGAATTTTAATTTGTCAAACATATTCATCATATGGAGTCTAATCTCAATGTTATAAGATTATTTAAAAGTAATAAATTAGAAGAATGTAACATTATTGTATTAAAAAATGCTCTAAACAATAAAAGTCATCCAACTACCAAGCGAAACACCAAGATATATTTTAATGCTTCCATGCAATTATTTAATCTATTTTCATGTAGATTCTAATTTCTTTTATTTTTTCACTAAATTTTTGGAATACTAATTAAAAATAAAAATAAATAGAATAAGACAACATAAATTATGAAATAGGTCTAACAAAATGTAAACTAAGAGTACAAAATACACATTATAATGCACCCATCAAATATTTCAAATCAAAACTTTGCTGGCCCTCAATTAAATAAATAAATAAATCAAAAGTTAGGAAAATAAAATCTATTTTCACAAGTCTCTTAATTACATTTAGTAGTAACAAGACTTTCGATTTCTAAGTTACCTTATATAAATGTGTATAGTCTTGTGACGGTTTATTATAAATATACTCACAAAATTTAAAATTCTACACCATTAAACTCCTAGAATCTCCCTGATTCAGATGCACAAAATTCAAGAATAAAACTTTCACCAAGGATCCTTTAGAGTGAAATTTTCCTAAAGTTTCCTAGAGTGCTACATTGTGTGGTTGAGATTTACTGGCAAGTCACATTCAAGGATCCTCTAGAGTGATTTTTCCCTAAAGTTTCCTAGAGTGCTACATTGTGTGGTTGAGATTTACTGGCAAGTCACATAGAGGATCCTTGCTCTAAAACTTTGAATCCAAATATACCTTGACAAAAAATTATTCAAAATTTAAAATACTATATCCTATTCTATCCAAATTCTAGAGTGCGTCAAATTTTTTTGTCAAAATAAATACAACCTCACTCTCAAAATAAAATATAACCTAAATCCCTTTTCGAAATATGCTTCAACTCAATTCTCATAGGATATTTCACTCAACGAAAAGTCACTTTGAAATGGGAGCTAAAATTACTCTAAATATATGGGAACAAAATGAGCAATGGTAGAGGGTCACAAAAAGTGTGGTTCAAATGGCTCAAAACTGTCAAAACGACGTCGTTTTGGGCATAAAACGACACAAAACGATATCGTTTTAACAGTTTTAAACCATTTGAGCCACACTTTTTATCGCCCTCAAACATTTTTCGAACAAAATATCTTGTACAAAGTACTTAAAAAACACAAATAACAAATAGTCTCATTAAAGGGATGCAAAAATTGTGAATCAATTTTTTTTTCATACTATTACCCCCATTCATCATATATCCACACCCATATCATATGAAATGAATCTTTTATTTGGTTGTAATGAAAAGGTAAAGGTAAGATGGAAAAAATTAAAAGCGCATAGGTGATATAATAAAATTGAATATCTGAAAACTAATTGAGATAAGAACAAATATGATTAGGGTACAAGTGTAAGTGATCCTCTTTTTCCTTCACAACTACACAATTTTTTTACCCTCACATATTTTTTTTTAAACTACCTTTCTCTTTCAATCTCTTTTTTAATTTTTCAATCAAATTTGCCCTTTTCTTTATCCACACTTCAAGTATAATGTTATCTTGGTTTTCAAATGAAAATTTTATGAGAATTGCTGCCCAAACTATATACTCTTTTGTGGTTCATGCTAAATTGTTTTCCTACTTCAACTATGTTCAGTAAAAATAAAAAAAAAATTCACTATCTGCTGCAACACCTTGGACCAATTTTCTCTTTCACATGGAAGCAATCCTGTCTTCAATTTTTATTTTATTTTATTTATTTATTTATTTTTTTTACACACTTTTGAGTGGGAAATAGGAGAAAGGCTGTCAACGATATTCATTTCAACATATTGTGCTTTCATTTGTGTCCTTCAATATCACAAACCAAGATTCTCCTTTCATATCCTTCACAAAAACAATCTCAAAAACCTCATGGGCTTGTCCCAAAAATCATATTATTGTTCTTGGATTACAAATAAACAAAGGTGAACTATATTTCTACAAAACCAAAAAAAAAGAAAGCAAAGAAAAAAAATCTCAATCTCTTTCTCATCCTCTCTCACATCTATATCATTTACAAAACATGTTTTGAAATCACCATCAATTTAAAACTAAAGCCTTCATATTTATGTCCCCTACTTAAATCATCATTTTGACATCTATACCTTCGTTGGTCTAGTAAAAAAAGCCAACTTGTCAGCAACCAAGCTAATTGCCAACCCATCTTGAAGAAAAAAGTGTGTGATTGTAGTTTTCCATATGATTTTATAAGTGATTTTTGGCTAGCACCATGGTGATCATGAGACATGCTGAAATGAAGAAATATGGACTTCTTGGCGCGGTGGCTGATGAACCTGTGGGGTTCGAAGGTCCTCCGCCAAAAACTGTTGATCCGCTTGAATTTGTTGTGTTTAAAACCGATGAACTCGTGCTGTATTTTGAAAAACAATAAAATCAGTTTTTTCTTTCTCTGTTCAATTTTGCAAATTAGAAATAATAGAGTTAGATGTGAAAGGAAATTAACCTTGTTGATGGATATTGACATGTCCCATTACCTGAACAAAGTAAGGAAACATAAATTAAACAAGAAAACATGAAGCACATTTGAATACTACCAACAATAACTGGAGAAAAATTCATTTTACCACTAAAACTAACTCTAAAAAATTAATCGTACTTCTGTTCTTTAGTTGGCCTTTTGCCTATTAAAAAAAAAAATTCCAAAAACCACTTATAAAACAAGTCATACGCTTCAGTCATTCACGTTTTATAAAAGTCATTCCTAAACACATTAACTTTTTTTCACCTCATAAAAAACGTAAAAAGTCACTAAAATAAGTCAAACCCCAAACACAAATATATCAATTTTACACTTCAAATTGGGATTAATTTGACTTCTACCGTCACCTGTCGTGTACAATTAAACGAAATTTGCTAACTTGTCCTCCCAAACTCTTCTTAGGAGAGGAAATGATGTGTTTTCCACCTATATACAACAACTCCACACATGACGGACTATCCTAATTTCAATTTGGAACCTTAATGAAGAATCCTAATATAATCCACACTTATGGGTGTCCCTCAGGTGTAAGGTTGTTGTACATAGGCATGAAATACTTCATTTTGCCTTCAGATTATAGGGGGTGACATGGATAAAATTGATCTCAATTTAAATAGTTTACGGTAAAATGACAATCAAGACATATATCCAGAACAAGAAGTGGCTGAAGCAAGTAATGTGTATCATATCAGATGGCATTTCTCTTTCTCAAATATGATTCAAAACACAAATAACCTGGCACATGTTGGCATTAAGACGATGACTTACTTGGGTCAGTGCTAGTAATAACAGCAGTGCCACCAAAATTACAGCTATTAGGGACTGGATTTTTCTGATAGTAGCTATTGAATGCGTAAGAAGCGTGGCTGTGTGGCGTATCCGGGTTGTAACATCTGCCACCGGGCTGAATTGCTGAACAGTCAGCGCCACCGTACCCACAGGCATAGTCTAAAGCAACCTGTAATGCAGTTTGTGACGCAGATTGGCTTGCAACACACCAGCTTCCACTTGAAGATACCGGGGATGATGATGTTGTGGTCGGTGTCATGGCTGGATTGGTGATAGCTGGTGAGTCTGGGTTTGAAACTGCCGGGTTAATAACAGGAGGAGGATTAGTGGTTATTGTTGGAGTAGAGGGATTTGTTGTAGGGACGGTTGGTAGAGGAGTGGTAATATCTGCTTGGGTGGTGGAAATTGAACCTGAAATTGAAATAGATTTCAGATGAATTCCTGACTTTTCAAGCACAAAATATTGCTTCCGTTTTAGTAACAATTAGTAAATTACTAGAGAAATGGTTGATAAATCATTAGTTTATCATCATCATAGCAGCCTAAATCATTAGTTTTTTAGTAATTTTCCTTGTATTTCTTTGATTCTGTCTTGTTAATTAAGGAATTACCAATTCCGATTGTTTCCTAGTATATTATGTTTGTATTTATTATTAGTAATTATTCTAGGTCTTAGGGCTTCTAAGTTTTTGAGAATTAATACAATTTCGAGTGTATACTCTATTTTCAACTTTGGATACTCTTTGAGAATCAACAAATCGAATTGAAAGGATTAATTTCGAAACTGAACTTATTTAAGTTTCAAATTCACCATATTATCAGGTCAGATATAAAAAAGACCTATCAATTAAAGAATTAATATATTTCTATATGCTGATATCTAATTAAAGGCAATTCAGGCTATTAGAGATTAAGCATATAAAAAAAAACACAGAATTTGCAAATATTTCAATTATGAATCACTGATTAATAAATTTCATGAACCAAACAGAGCTTTTGATCTAGGACAGAAAACATGAACCCAGATGAAAGGATCAAATGCATTTCCAATAATTTCCAAGTAATTTCAAACTGGGGAAAGATGCATAGCGAAGACGATGACTAAACATGTCATACTTTTGATACAAATTGAAGGCATAATTTACTAAGATTTAAGTGTGGATAATTTTAAATCAACAAAAGCCATCATTAAAATTTCAAATATGTTAAAAATAGTCATTCAAAAGCATCATCATGAATGTGAATAAAAGAGCAATGATTTAAAACAGGGGAAACAGAAACTAGTAGTACTGCCCACTTGGAAAAGCAATCAAATTCAAAAATCCACAGGAAATCAACAAGAATTTCAAAATTCAAAAACATGACTTGTTACAAGAAATGTAGGTTCCAATTACATATATTTCAGAAAATAATATTTAATTGCAAGGTAGCTTAAATGAAGAGCGGGTGGGTATATTCCCAGGTGAGAAAAGAGAATAAAAGCATTTGGAATCACAATCTCATAATTGCAGAGAGTAAGATACCCATATCAGAAATCAAACAATGAAACAAAGAAAAACCAGATTGGAGAGAGTCATGATAGTGAATTCAAGACCAAGAAAGTCACCTGAACAAAGAAAAACGCCCAAGAGGATAAGACAATGAACAATCCTTGTACCCATTCTCTTTCTCCAAACTTCAAGCCTTCTTCTTCTTTTGTTGTTGTATTCTGCTTCTGCTATTTCTGCTTCTGCTTCTGCTTCTGCTTCATCTCTTTCTTTGGACTATTTTTCAAATCTATGTTTGGCTTTTACTTCTCTTTCAAACAAAGAAAGACAATCCAATATATATCTCAAACAAGAGGAACATCATTACCTTGTTGAAAAGTTGAGGACTTTGTATCCTCCATGGTATTTTTAAAATATATCTTCATGACTAACAGCTTAGAGAGAGAGAGAGAGGAGAGAAAATTATTCCAGGTTACATGTGACAATGTTACAAACAGATCTGGACCATTCATTGATGTAGGTCCCACGTGAGCTCCACATCAATTAACTGGTCAAATATGTTTATGAAATAGCCATATTATTGCCACATAGAACAGTGAATAATTGTTTGAGCTAGAAAGAGTGAAGAGAGAATAAAAGAAAACTTGAGAAAAGAGACATGGAGGTGGTGGTGCAAGCAAGAGAAGGTGCAAAAAGGTGGAAGGAAGAGAGGGGAAAAGAAAGCAGAAGAGGGAATAGTTTGGAATTAGACTATGGGGAGTGTGGGGTTGTGAATTGAAGCAAGTGATGATAGTAATGATGGTGATGATATGTGTGGATTTTACTTTAATCTTTTTGGTGCTTCTACTTTTCACCACCTCATGGGACTATTTTAGTACCCAATAGCCAAAGTTGGCCAAGCACAGTAGTTCTAGTCCCTGGTGACTTGGGTGTGGCAACCCATCTCATATTCAATCCCAAGGAAATTCTAAAGTTCCCTTGTGTTAGTGGAGCTTCTTCTGATCTGAAAATTGATAATTAAAAAATAAAAGTTAAAAATATTATTTTTTTATATTTTAATAATTAATTTTTTTCTTTAACTTATATATTATTTCTATCTTATAAATTGTAATAAGAAATTACATCAAACATTTTGATATAATTTTTCAAAATAAAAAATATTATAAGTCGTACCAAACATGCCAATTTATTCTTTCAATAATTGTAAATGTGGGAACAAGCATGTCATTAGAAGAAGAGGATTTCACAATTTGTCTCTAGGTGGTGGTGCCCAAAACTCATGAAAAGTGACAATCAAGAATTTTCCTTTTGTTTATTCCCTTTATTTTTTCTTTTGTTGGGTTGTTATGTGACCGTGACGACCAAGTGCATAGTCCACAAGCATCATGCTTTTGCAATTTTTTTTTTTAATTCTTAATTTTTTTTTTTTGGAATTATCAGGATTTTCCATTTGGTGAAACTATGTAGTCAAATGTTTCCTTCAAGCCAGGAGAAGGTAATGGATCCTCCTGTTTATGCTGCATGGTTTTGCACATAGTGCAAGACACCTCTCCCACCCCCAACTACTTATGTTTGACCTAAACCATAAATTTTATTTGTTTTTTTGACAATAATTGAGCGAAGAATAAAATAAGAGAAATTACACTCAAACTGAAAAGATTCAAAATTAGATATCATGGGGTAAGAAACCGCCCCATTTATTAGGGTAACTCCTTAATCTCACTAGTCATAGATCAAAGGCAAACTAGTTTCACCCCTTGATCTCACTAAAATAAAATCAAAAGCAAAATAGTTTACAAATATGACTTTTTCTCAATCCACCCATTATTGTACACAAGAGTCTTGCAGTGAACTTTACCCCATCTGATAAATATCCCTACTATTTATTTATTTATTTATTTTTGAAAAACATATGAGATTTGGTGGTTCCATTCCCACTTACCCAGTTTGCTTTCTCACGCAGTCCACAAAGTCTAAACCCTGACCAACTATTCCAATCTGTCGAGACTACATTTTATTTTTCTTATTTTTTTATGGATGTCAATCAAATGGAGGCTTCCTGCAAACTAGGCTTAGGTACTAATTTATTTCCCAAACTAAGCTTAGATTGACCGAATTTTTCAAATTAAGCTGAAACGTGTTTATAAAACATGCTTTCAGCATGTTTCTGGCCCAACCGAACAAAATAAATAAAATCATAAAAGCGTGGTTAGAAAACACGACTTTAATTAAAAAAACCGCTGTTGCTATTAGTATTTTCAAGTTTAAATAATAGCGCGATTTGGAAACACGTTTTTAACAGGAAGCGTGATTTGTAACCACGCTTTTAAAGAAATATTTGCTTGTCCATCATATGAAATTAGTAAAAAACTGTTTTTTATTATTATTATTATTATTATTGATTTCTCTTTAATCCACATTCTATAATTCACTCAGTCATCTTTTAGATCTGTATATATAAATTATTCATATAAAATATCATATTGATAAACAATCTTAGCTACCAAATTTTATTATTTTAATATTTAAAAATAAATTATCTAATTTTAAAATTATGTTTATTATCCATTATTTTTTTAAAAAATGATAAAATTATATATACGATTATCAGATCAATTTGATATTTACATAAATAATTTATACATAAAATTTTTAAAAAATAAATAGCATGAATTGTCTAAAGAGTAGTGATTAAGAGCTCTAAAACTAGAGTTCTAATTTAAGCTCTAATGATGTAGCATAAAAAAATAAAAAGAAAACCACAAACAAGCAAGCATAAACATCATATCACATGGTGCGTCCCACCATTAAAGCTCCTCCTGGAGCTCTAAAATTAAAGCTCTCAATCATTTTTATTTTCTAAATTAGATGTATGACCATACGTCTTGCAAATAAATGAAAGTAAAAGTAAAATGATTAATGACGCAGTTCTGACACTGTCACACTATTATTGAACGGGAGAACTACATACAAGTAAGAGTTAGAGAAAAAACAATCAACACATGGAGGGGTATAAATAATACTTACATCTCTACAATTTTTCATTTACAACCCACCATAAACATGCTTATATCCACCATGCGTTAATAATTTTTTTTTCTCTTTTTTCTACCTAAATGTAATCCCCTTATTGAGAAATTCCAAAACCCAAAATGAAGAGATTCTCTCAACAACTTTCTGATTAGCCAAACAGTACCAGTTGGTACTCGCATAAAGTGTTATATTATGAATTTAAATAAAAATAAAAACAATGTTTAAATAGTACATCTTAATGTGTATTTAGAAGAGAAAAAATTGAATACACACATAATTTAATAGTACATATTAATGTGTAAACATAGAAAAAAGAGAGAAAAGATTAGGTACACATCTAACATTAATGTGTGTTTGGGAGAGGAAAGAGGAAAAAAAAAATGCTAGACCCCAAATATTTTATCAAATGTTCTATCAAATGTCTTACATGGGTGTGGGACCCACATAAATATGAATACTGTGTGTGGAAATTATTGACTAATGGGTCTATAGTTATTACTTTTAAATACTTAAGGAAGTTAAGATGGATGAAAACACTAATGAGATTGTGTTTGTTGAAGTGTTGTATAAACAACATCACTAATATCAAATTTTTCCTTTTCCCTTCCCCCTACATTTCGAAGCACCAAATGGGGCCGTTGAGAAAAATGAAAAGATGCTATCTAGAAGTTTATACCAGCATGTCGTAAAACTTGTGGTGTTTACAACATTCAAATTGATTATACTTATCAGATGAATAGTGTATTCTAAAATTATTGATGTTCTCAATTTCTCCATATGCTTGTTGACAGTTTTTATACATTTAAAATGATAATTGGGAAAAGAAATCAAAGCTGATTTTTATCTTTCCAAAGAACTATTATTTCTTTTGACAGAAATACCCTGTGCATAGTATACAAAATGATTGTTCCGAGACTTAAACTCATAATCTCAAAGATTATTAGACTAAGATTTTACCATTGAATCAATGATCACCGCTTATGACTTTAAAAATATAAAAGTAAAAAAGAATATGAAAAAATATAAATTAAATATTTACTTAATTTACCTTATTATTTTGTTTTTTAAAATTTTTATTTAAATTTATAATTCAAATATAATTTAAAAGAGATCGATGATGGACAAAAATAAAAACAAGAAATTAAAAATTAAAAAAGAAGAAGAAAAAAATGGCCTCGAGACACGCACCCTCCCCAGAGAACATTTCACGCAGTTTCAGAGAGATTTTCTCAGGGTTTTTTCCAAACTAAGCTCCTATACTAATTTATTTCCCAAACTAAACCTACTTTCGTGGAATTTTCCAAAGTAAATATTTGTTGTTCTCTTAAATATTTGTTGCCAAGAAATATTTAAATAAAACTTCACACAACATATACAAAGTATCTAATTTGCTAATTACTGCTATGAATAGGGAAACAAAATAATGGTATGACTATAATACTTATAACACTTCAAAACAACATAACTAGTTCAAGCATAAGTATCCCACAAAAATAATTTGTGGGAAACATTCAACATAACACAGTACATAAAAGAAAGCGATGAGTACAATACTTAACGGTTACATAGACAAATATTAGACAAATCTTTCACAAACTCATTGCTGAAAGAGTTATTTTAACACACACAATACATAATTATGGATAACCTGATATAATTTATTAGACAGATAGACACCTAATCCAGTCAGCTCAAATCGACAATCTCAAAGTCTGAATAATTTGAGAGCTCAGGGTCAGAGAGAAGTGTAGGATCCTCCTTGATAGCCTTGATAGCATCAGCATTTGGTGCTGTTCTGTTCTTCTTGGCATCCGACTTAAGTATAAATAGTTTCATATTGCAGGCTAACCTACGGTGCATTTGAGAAATCTCACGTCGAAGTCTTTCACATAGTCGATCAACATTATCTAGATCTTCCTTTTGGATCTCAACTGAACGTGCTTTTGGCACCTTTAGTTGATTTTCCCGACATAAGCTTTCTATTTGCACTCACTCTATAAGTAATGCGGGCCACTTCAGAAGTGTAGCGTCTGCTAAACCATATCCTGTTTGATTATCAGATGGATCTTCCACGAAACCACATGGATCTCGATAGTACTTGGGTATGTCAAAATGTCGCTTCCCAAACCTATCATGATAAGCACAAGAGGCATTTAACAAAGCAAATGGTTTTTCATCTTTAGCATCGCCACTTCCCCTTCTCGTTCCTCTTCCTTGGCGTGAACTCTCACCTCTTTCAAAGTTCCTACCCCCTGCGAGTCCCCTTCCCATTCCTCTTCCTCTTCGTGAACTCTCACCTCGGCGATTCCTACCCCCTGCCATGAATCTATACTCCATTTGATTTTTTCTCAATAAATGAACGATAGTTTCCTAGGGTGAACTGAGTAGAAAGGTTGTGTGTTTACCATCACTCCTTCAGTCATTTATATAGTTGTTTGTCAACACTATTGCCATGTGATCGTATTAATGTGACTTAGATGAGTTTTGAAATGTAAGGAAAAAACAAAGCATCTAAGTTGCGCTACACAAAGTCACATGCCATTAAAAGCCCACATATACCAACACATCTTTATGAGTTGTCATTGTAAGGACTAAACAATCAATGCTAAACACGCTCCACACAATCAGTACTTCAATCGTCACTTAAAAGTGACTACTCACTTTTTCAAAAAAGACCAATCATCCATACGCTGTTTGCTGTGGCCATGTGAACTTGGCCATTTCATTGAGTCCTTTAATTTATTACGTCTGTTAAAGTCACTACATCACTGAGAAATGTTGCGATGACTTTGACGAGACTACTCACTGTATGAAAAAAAGCAAGAAGTCGCACCATAGCTATTGTGCCCATGTGAACTTCAGCAATTCATAATGGGATGGGGGGGTGTCAGAACAAAACAATAAAACAATTAGACCCTTTGTGTTTAAAAAGCCACCCTATGTAGCTTCAAATAGATTGATAAACCTTGAAGAGAAAATATTATAGAGTTGGAATGTTTTGAAGATTAATTTGTAGTAGAGTATTTATAGATGGGTTTTTGGATGTATAGAACTTGAAAGTGTTACAGATAAAAGCTAGCCTAGTATGTAGACAAAAACAACACCGACTTAAATCAACACATAGTTAACTAAAAATTTGAGAGAAATCATAAAAAGTAGTTCAAAGAAATTTTAAGAGTAGTTAATATAGCAACAATTCGAGAAAATCAAGGAAGCGGAACAAGTTAAAAGATATCTACCAAACCAAAGAATCCAAATCCTATCATGTACATCTAAATAAGCTCACAATACTTATAAAAGACAAAGAAATTAAATTGAAATTAAATTGGTTAAATTTCTCCAATTAAATTAAATTAAATATGTAAGGGGAAAAGTGAAATTAAATATATTGTCAAGGCAAAATAAATTGAATTATATTTGTAAACGGAAAAATGAAATTAAATTTCTAAGCGGATTTGAACTTTGCTTATAACCTTCAGATATGCACTAAATAGTCAATAAAAATCGAAGTGACAACTCTTATAAAGTTTATGCATAGTTGTTCAGGTCATAAAGGTTGACATGACAACTCTTTTACAATAATTTTAAACATACAGCTACCATGTGAACCTCCTGAAGTATGACAAGTCATTGTCAGCATGTGAGTTTAGAGTTTATAAGACATGAATACTTGCGTCCATCTCCATTTTGAATTTGTACATGTTGCAATAACTGTGCATATGTGGTATAAATATCACATCATACCACAACAAAAGTTTTATAGATATATCGAGCGATATCATCATGAGATATATGGTGATTGATCTATATTCAGCAATGGGTCGCCATTGGGTTACAAATGGAGATGAATTTTAATACCCATTAAATCTAAATTTGCGTTACTCACATGCCGCCGTCAATACCATGAGAGCTGAGTGGGAATTTCGCATAACTCAAGCAAGCGTTCTCATTGAGCTATGTCGTGAATTTAATATTAAATTTCCTCGACGGTTAGCTATGCGTATGCCAATTGACACTCCATAGTCGTTGCAAAGGGCATTGCATCGTATCCGCGACGAAGTTAATCACATGACCCAACGTTTGCAAAGATCCGAACTAATGAAGACCACAAATGAGCGTGCCGAAGATGGGTTAATGGATGATGCGCACCAGTACTTTACCTGGAGCATGGATGCTATGTATGAATCTGACATTGATATGTCAGATGATGATGACAATGAATGAAATTATTCGGATGAATGACCAAACCATTTCTCTTGTAACAGCTTTCTAATGCTTATCCATGACTTATCAATGAATGGAGAAATTTCAATAGTTTTTGAATAGTTCTTGTAATTTTACAAATAACAATTACCTTTGCTTTCTCTTCGTTATTGTTATTTTGAAGAACAC